>WOVY01009794.1:1065000-1125403 GCA_013436015.1 Rhipicephalus annulatus
CATCCGGGTCAGCTGAGTATAGAAACAAGCCGCGAGGTTCCGTTCACCTTGCAGGAGCAGAAGCACCGGCGCATGGCCGCCACACTTCTGCAGCACTTGCTTAGATACCACCGCTGTTTGGTTACCGTGCACCTCGGCGGTGGCTTATTGGTGGCCAATCACCGACTCATATGCAACGCGTTGGTCAAAAGTCCCAGCCTTCGAAAGCTCTGTGTGTGGCTCTATACTATGAACCCACAGGTGTGTCGGAGCTTCGCCGAGGCGCTGCCACGTCTGAAGAATTTGGAAGAACTCGATTGCTTCATATATGAAGAGAAGACGTTTTGCGAGGGCCTCTCGAAGTTCCTGGTGAACGCTGAATCATTGACGACGTTCACACTCAGGAGGGATTTGCTTGACGCCCCTGTGGGGAGGAATATTTTCCAAGGTCTCATTCGGAATGCGAGCATCACATGCTTTTCCCTGGACATGAGCAGGAACTCGTACGGAAAAGAGTTAGCTAAATACCTACGTGAGACACAAACTCTTCGAAACTTGACTTTAACTGCCGACAAGTACGCCACGTTTGACCAAACAGAGCTACATCTGATCATCCGCTCACTCTTCCGCACAAGCACTCTCTCCGAGGTGAGGC
Organism: Rhipicephalus annulatus; assembly: GCA_013436015.1. Taxonomy (NCBI): domain Eukaryota; kingdom Metazoa; phylum Arthropoda; class Arachnida; order Ixodida; family Ixodidae; genus Rhipicephalus; species Rhipicephalus annulatus. The sequence continues at coordinate 1,065,635 of WOVY01009794.1, forward strand.
TCGAGAACTTCAAGATGAATGAAGGTAACAGCTGCCTCGTGGCCTTTTTTCTCAGTAAAAACCAGTCGCTAAGGGACTTGCACATGGTAAAGTGCAGCTTATATATTGATGCATACCCACCAAGAACGGCCATGTTCCGTCCTTGGCTAACGGCCTTCCGCAAGAACAAGACGCTGCAGAAGCTGACCATGGAGCTATCTTGCTTCAGCCTGGAGCAGTGCAGGTCTCTTTTCGAGGAACTTAAGTTTAATGCGTCCCTGAAAAACATCACGGTGGAGTGTGTCCAACCCACGTCGGTGGCCGAGATAAGTCGGGCTATGAGGGATACTGGCGTGCGAGAACGCTTCTTCTTCAGCAGTCCTTCCTACGTCAATGATCCCGGCATGGAACTCACGGAATGCAAGGACCTCTCGAAGTTCGCCGTTTCGTCAAGTGTCCTCCACAGCGACAGCTTCCGTACCACGCTTCGCGTATTACCCTCGTGCGCCCACGTGACGTCACTGTCAATCAGTGTTTGGGAGGAGTTGTTTGACTGGAATGTAATGAATGCCCTGATTTCGCAGTACATTGCAACAACGACAGTGCTGAGGGAGCTGTCACTGTTCATATATTACGGAATCTGGGACCAGGCGAACCATGTCGAAGGTGTGCTGGTGCGAGCGCTAGCCATCAACAAAAGCATACGTCGGCTGTACATGGATGGTATCAGCTTCAACGAGAGCGAGATTCGGGTGCTGATAGAGACGCTGCAGTCAACTCGGACACTGTGCTACTTTTCCTACTACCCAAGAGACTATCACTCGTCCGTCTCACTTTTCCGGAAGCTATCGCCCAACTTTTCCTCGAACTACACAATCCTCGAACTGAACGGGTACAAGCACCAGGTAGACCACCATGTGCACGACTTGGTCATCATAGATGACGTCTTGCACCGTAACGTCACGTTGGTGGCGCGTGCGGCCTACTTCGTGACGGGAACGAGGCACAGGTACTTAGCAGCGGCTGCCGAGCTAGTGCACTCGAGCCCAGGACTTATGGAGTCTGTTGGAAAACTCGCGTCCATCGACGAAGGCGAAGCCCGGTCACGGATCAAGAACAGCCTCAAGAGCTTTTCTGAGTTGGATGACTTCATGCGCTTGGCTGGAGTCGTCAAGTACGGTGTCAGTTGCCACAAGCGGGACGACGGACAGAAGCAGCTGGTGGACATTGGTAGGGACTGCTGGTTGTGCATCCGGCAGTACCTTAAAGTGGGTGAGATTCAGGATGAACAATAGGTACATAATTATTTTCAAGTGTCGTAGGTATCTGCATTATGGTTGTCATTTGGTGCATTCAAGTTACATCCCACTCTATACCATACGATGACTGTTTGCGAAGCTTATATATGGCAAGAGTTATTGTCAAGCCTGGCCGATGCAAGCAGGAGTTCCTTGCTCTTCAATCCTTTATCTGGATAATACATATGTTCAAGTCTGTTGTCGTGTTCTGAGTGTACCAATAAGAAGCTGTTGGGCTAGCTAGCCACAGTAAGACGGCGTTGTACGAGCATAATCTTACGTGTGTGATTGATACCGCCACCGTTGGGTGTTGGGTAACGGCGGGGGAGACAAATATTTTGTTTTATTTACTTATTTATTTCATACTGCTGCAGAACCTTAGGTACAAGTTGGCGGGTTAATAAGACACTGCATGCTCTGTTGGTATGGCTTGACACTGAGTAATTTTATGACACTGCACTGTTCCACCTTGTTGTTATTTAAGTTGTATTGTCTAAAACGTGCGCATGATAACAAGTGTCGATGCACAATCACTTCTCTTAATATATTTGGTGCACAGAAGCTAGTAATGGTACACTTACCCCCGTGTTCAGAAACGCTGCGTCACTTGAACTTGACTTGCCACCGACTTCAATGCAGCACAAACGCGTCTCGAACACGCTGTCTTTAGGCGGTGGCTCGAAGGCAGCACAAACGCAACGACGCGTTTCAAACGGGATGCATTGAAGGTGGTTTCAAGTCAAGTTCAAATCAAGGAGCGTTAATGCATACGGCGGTTAGGGCTGTTGTTAGAGGCGAGAATGAGTTTGGCATGTGTTTAACCCAGCCCCTTCTATGATGCAAAGTGCTTCGTAGATGGCTCTACCTGGTGAATAGCGGATTTTTGTTTCGTTGTCAGAATATTTTTGGCGGCCTGAAATGTATGCAAATTACAATTACATGTTACATACTCTTTTCAACATGCCGCGTGCGCAGTATACAGCCAGGGTGGGCACACCGGGCTTGAGCCTTGCGCCGAATTTTGTTTTCTGGCCATAGCTTAGAGAGCGAAAAATGACCACATGTCTTTCCAACACTCCGGGTCTCTTCAAAATCGTATCAAGGCGGTGCCATCCCGCGCCCCTGAGAAAAAAAGAAAACGCGGCATACCCACGAAGTGAATATGATGAGTGGACGAAGCAGAGAGAATGTTCAGTGTTACCGTCAATCACCTTCGATATTGACCATTCACGAAAGTAAATGAGTGAAAAAGCGGTGTAGAGTGATGTTTACTGTCATAAATGGTATGTTTCGTAGAGTTGCGAATTTCGTTCAGCCTTCAATATCAATGTTTTGTGGTATCGGATGTAGCTAGCACAGTTAACAAAGACACGTTACTGTGGTGGCTGTTGGGTGTTTCCAGTCTTATGAGACAAATCGTGGAGCATATCGAGAGGTGATTTGCTGCACAAGCTGCAGTCGCTGTCCGTGATCACCATTTTTTTCGACATCATCATGGCGTAAAAAGCGCATATTTTGCATGTTCCGTGGCGTAACGGAATCTGTGCCTAATTCGCGTTATTACGACCAGGATTAACTGCTCCTTTTATTCATATCGTAATCGGCACCTACGCGTTTATTCACTACTATAGTATCTCACTTTTTTTCTCTTATTTTAAACTTTTTTGTTTTATGGTTTGAATACTAACATGCCATTCAGTTCTGTTGTGTTTTATTTAGTGATGTTTTATTTTGAATATTGTAAAGTCTTTTCACAATTTGTGCTTGTCTTTTTAACTTGTTTTACGTCGTTATCTCCCACGCATACTCATCTGATGTTCATTGCCGTTGTATTCCTAATAAAATTATTATTTATATTTTCTCATTGTTATTCCTGTCAGGACTTGTATATTAATTGACAATTACTTATAGTTATTGTTTGTATGGAAATTGTATGAATTCGTGTATGTATTTCCTTTATGATCCCCTCACACAATGCCCTGTTGGGTCTGTAAGGTATTTTGAATAAATAAATAAATAAATCTGTTCTCGCGTTCCAAACACTTCTCGGTCCCTTTGAAATAAACTTGGGTAGCTTTACTTTTCTTTTGTTTCCCTATGAATTCGAACCAGACCTATAGATCACTTTCTGCATGAGATACGAGTGTCGCCATCTTGGGTTGTGAAGTCTATGCACAGACCCAACCACTTTCATACGTATGCGCACCCACCATATCACTGTTTGCTTAGCTAATACCGATACAAACCACAAAGGTTAAGAGTCCGATACGGCCGTACTCAAACCCATTCGTAAAGCAGTGTGTAACCGCCAAGTGTTTCTCTTCATGTTTACCTGTGAAGCAGCGCACAGAGACAAGACACAAAAGGAACGGAAAAAAGCGCAGTCACCTTTGTCTCCATGCGTTGCCTCACAAGTGAACATTAACTATCTCCAAATCAGTCAACTTTCCACGTTGTCTGCTTATTTCCGAAGTAAGTGGCACTATATATTTAATACCATGGACCATCATGCCCCACGCGAATCAAAGGGAATGATGCGTGGATTGGGAGTGATATGACCTTTTTCAAGCACACTTGCGCCGCCAACGGGCGCACAAGTGCTCACGGGGAAAAGTTTGTACGCCGCTGCTGCCGCTGCGACGAGCACGCGGAACTGAACTTTCCGTTTGCGCCGTGCCAGCTTTTCTACAGATCAAGTGAACGCGGCAAGGTGTGATATATTACTGCGTGATTCACTGTTTAGCTGCGACGCGGCCTGTCTATGATTTCCACTTGTCCCCCTGTTCAGCCTCATGAGAGGTTCAGAAGCGTCAGTTAAATAATATTATTATTAAGCGTCAATCCGCCTTCGGCACAAATAAACAAAGAGTACAACTTGGTTGCCTGAAATGTGCAAAAACTGTCCATGAATTCACAGATGCTTTGGACGCGGTCTGCGGGGAGAAGCCCATTGACGCGGTCAGCGAGTAAATTGTAAGGTTTGGGTTATTTAGAGAGTGCTCTAAAAATAACCACAATATCCGAAACCAAGACACATTGACTGGACCAATGCATGACTCTCGAACCTTCCTCGTCACTGTAATTGCACAATGGAATGAAACTTGCTGGGCAAAAAGAGCTCAGTACAGAGAAAGAAAGCTATTGATGTACAGATCGGAAATGCGTAGTCACAACTGAAAGATTATAGCACGCGTTCAAACGTATAAATATATAAAGATGGGGGTATTTATCACGCATGTCGAGTGGAGGCACAAAAATGCAAACGACCAAGATGCGTGCATAAACTTGAATAATAAAGCGACGTTTCTTACAATGAAAAAATAGCGAAGGTTAACTTAAACAAGAAGCGGTGTTCTTTATATGTCTCCAAGATATCTCGCGTGGTCTAGTTATAGGGGGACGTTCCAAGATTGCCATGCCTTCGAAGACGAGTTTGCATCTGCGTGAGTGAAAATGGGAGATGGGAAGAGATTGCTCCGTTCAATGAATTTTCATGCTCTCTGAGGTGCGTGTTGATAGACCATCCAGTCTGATGTGAACAGAAGAAAGATTGATTGATTGATATGTGGGGTTTAACGTCCCAATATTACCATATGATTATGAGAGACGCCGTAGTGGAGGGCTCCGGAAATTTCGACCACCTGGGGTTCTTTAACGTATACCGAAACCTGAGTACACGGGCCTACAACATTTCCGCCTCCATCGAAAATGCAGCCGCCACAGCCGGGATTCAAACCCACGACGTGCGGGTGAACAGAAGAAAGAGGAATTCAGTTAGCCACTGTTGCACATCAAGCGAAACAGCGACTGACATGCCCCTCATACTACTTTTCTCGGCCCACTGCAAACTGCCCCCTTTTGCGCTATACGGTAGAAATGTTACTTAGGTTGCAGAAAACACAACCCTCATTTCGTATCGCTTCCTGACTTCCTTTCAGACTTCGCAGAACGTACGCATAGAATAACTGCAATACTTCTCTTTCTTTGCCGTGGAAGACCGTTGGAAATAATGTTAGTTTGCAGAAGGAATGACTCAGTTAACAAACGACGAAATATGCCAGGAAAATATATCGCACCTTCTTGAGGCGATCAATTTGCAGCTTGAAACTATTACTAAGGTATGATGTGCGCAAGTTGTTTTTGTGTTGTTTTCCTTCAATGCGAAGCGTAAGTACATCATTCTTCCTCATTGAACAATATTTGGGAAATTCAACGTTGTTTTATCACAATGCAAAATATACACTCTTAGAAAAAAATTGCCCGCAGCTTCCCTCGGGGGAACACTGAGGAGGATGCGGAGCATATAATTGGTTAACGGGGTGTTAAAGTGCGACTTACTGGGTTCGATGGCTAAATTGGTTAACGTGGTTGTGAAATGGGGTGTTAAATTGCGACTTACTTGGGTCGATGGCTAAATTGGTTAACGTGGTTGTAGGAGGGGGTGTTAAATGAGTGAACACGTACACACGTATGCGAAAGGGCGGCGCTGGTCGAAGGGACGTCGATCATTGTGTTTGTGGATTCGTTGGCATTCATTTCACGCCGACTTCGGACGTCGACGCGCCGTACAAACCAACGGACGAGCGGCAACTGAGCGAGCGAGCGCCGACCTTGAGTATATATACAGCGCGACGGCGCATGCGCTGTCAGCTGTCGAATGTTCTCGAAGGAGAAGCGCGCGCGCGGCACAGATGGCGACGGCGCGACGGCGCATGCGCTGTCAGCTGTCGAATGTTCTCGAAGGAGAAGCGCGCGCGGCACAGATGGTGGGCGACGGCGCGACGGCGCATGCGCGCGCGTCAGCTGTCGAATGTTCGAGAAGCGGTGCGGACGGCGCACTACAAGGCGCGAGTATAAGATGCTTCCGCATCTAAAAGGTGGTAATGCTTGCTAGCTTTGGAGTAGTAATGCTTTGTCACATATGTTACAACCCTGGTAGTAAGTGCAGTTAGTAACGGCAAGGGTGGTAATAGTTACTACCTCTGCTGTTACTACCATGAGTTAATAACTGTTAGTGCCCTAGGTGTTACAACTATGGGTAGTAACTCCGAAGGTTTCAAGAAAAAAAGTAGTAACCAGTTCATTCATTTTGGCATACTATTTCTCCACTGCTAATATTGGCTAATCAATGTCTTATAACTACACAAATTCGGGTAAAAAGCGGGGTGTTCCATGAATGCTAAGAATACGCAGAGCAAACAAGTTCACTATTTTTTACAAATGCTTGTAGAAAGAAGTAAGCGTGGGGTATATATAGACCTTACTTCGCAGGGGCATATCTGGCACAGGGGAGCACTTCCGTTTCTGGATCAATTTTAACAAATATAAATCGCCAGCACTATAATATACTACCTGGTTACGTTTGTTTGGTGACGTAGCACAAGACTTTCAATAAGCCTCACTTATAGAATATTATATGCTATATTTATTCATTATAAAATGGCCACAAAAAGGCATTATGCATAGTGGCCATAGAAAGTACTGAATTCATTCTCAGTGCATTTGAATGCTTCACATAACTATATATCAACGTTTAAAAGGTAATAATTGGGTTTTCCTAATATTCTACTTGCTCTAGATACTAAGAAAGCGTGTGGTCTGGATAATATACCTAACCAATTTCCGAAAAGGTACGCAGAATGTTTTAGCAGATGTCTCGGCAGAATTTTCTGTAAATCACTTTCAACATCAAGACTACCAGAAGATCGGAAAATAGCTGAAATATTTCCACTTTAAAAATGGGGAGATAAATCAGTTGAATCATATTTCAGACCAATATCTCTAACGAGCATGGTATGCAAAGTACTGGAGCTTATAGACTTAAAATATTTAACTTTTTTTTTCGAAAACGAGGGTATCCTGTCCCCCAACCAGCATGGATTTCGTAGGGGTTTATCGACCACGACGCAGCTGACTGAGGTCATCCACGATCTTGCTCTAAAGATTGGCAATCAAAGCCAAACGGACATAATGTTGCCCCGTTGCGGTGGTCTAGCGGCTAAAGTACTCGGCTGCTGACCCGCAGGTCGCGAGATCGAATCCCGGCTGCGGCGGCTGCATTTCCGATGGAGGCGGAAATGTTGTAGGCCCGTGTTCTCAGATTTGGGTGCACCTTAAAGAACCTCAGGTGGTCGAAATTTCCGGAGCCCTCCACTACGGCGTCTCTCATAATCATATGGTGGTTTTGGGACGTTAAACGCCGCATATCAATCAATCGGACATAATCTTACTTGACTTTTCAAAATCGTTTGATTGCTGTCAAGAATGACAAGATGAAGAAAAGAAAAAGAGGAAGAAGTGATCTTGAATAGGTAATTTGAACGCTGGAATGAGGGAGAAGAAGAGGAGAATGAGCACGCGGGGACGCGGGTTTGGAAGAAGAGGGCCAGCAAAGCTGAAGGTTCATCATCATCATCATCAAGAGGGCGGGGCGAGTGAGGAACGTGAGAGCCGAGACTCATGTTTGGATGTCTCATGTTTGGATGGTCACATGCAAGTCAACGCTGACGAAAACAAAGTTGGTCACAAGAGGCGAATTTTTCGTCAAAAGTCGTCGATGCCTCGTTATAGACCCGGAGCCCACGGAAGTGAAGTTGAAGCTTATGTGGCTTCCTGAGCGCTTGGAGGACGCCTATGTGTGCGAGGCACTGCAAGCTTTTGGGAAGGTCAAGACAATATCACAAGAAAGCTGGAAAGTAGCGGACATGGAACAAATGCGGACGCTAAATAGGGATGTTGTTTTGTCCCTTGCTGATGGAGTTCGCATTGCGGATATTCCTCACATTCTTGTTGTCTGCGGAGTGCAAAGCCTCGTCCTGATACCTGGCCGCCCACCACTTTGCCTTCGGTGCAGTAAGGTTGGGCACATTCGTCGAAACTGCAGGACCCCTCGCTGTGACAACTGTCGACGCTTCGGTCATTCGGCCGAAGATTGTGTTATGACATACGCCAACAAGCTGCGACAGCACACAAAACAGCCAGATGATAACCTACAAGAGCATATTATGGATGCCACCGAGGTTTTGGATGCAACGGGAGACACTCCGTCAATGGCATATGCTGCAAGCTCTACCACAAGGAATCCAGAAGAGGAAAGAAAGTCACTCGCTGTTGACACAGTTGAAACTTCTACGTGCAAAGAGCCAAGTGAATCATGCAGGCAGCGTACCCAAAACGACTCCGCACCACCCCTAGCACAAGTAGGAGTTCCTTTGGAGAGTGCTGTTGCGCTGACCTATAAAGATGCCGAAGAACCACCAGTACAAGATAGAGACACTGGGCTAGATGCCGCAGAAAGTTCATCACCTGCTTGCGCTGCAGCTCCGCAGCAGCTTTTTCATCATGATGCAGTGTCGGAAGATGATATGCAGATCTCTACGGATACAGCAATACTGAAACGTCGCGTATCGTCCAGCTCGGTTTCAAGCAAAGGGAGTGACCAAGCGTCAGTGACTAGGGAGTCACGCCGTCGCCGAAAGTCCACGCCAAAAGGGAAGTGTTGCCGATCCCGATCTAGGAGGCCTGCTGGGGGCTCACGGGAAGCCTCAGCGCCAACTCTTGGGACTGATCAAGTGGGACGATAAGCGAATTAGAAGGTAGTCACCATGGCGCAGTCTGAGCGACTCATATTTGCCACCTTGAACGTACGCGGGCTTAGGTCTTCACAGAAACAAGCACAACTCCATAGACTTCTCGATCGGAAGCGTCTCGACTTTGTCGCCATCCAAGAGACAAAGATCGAGAGCGAGGAAGAGACCGAGAAGGCCCTGCGGCCTTTTCTGTCTCAGTTTAATGTGTGTGTCTCACATGCTAAAGGTTTATCTGCGGGCTGTTGGTTGTTTCTGAGAAAAAGCCTAACCTGTTCAGCATTGTGCACTAGTGTTGATGAAGAGGGCAGGTATATATGCTGTGATTTTTTGTTGCAAGGAGTGCCATGGAGAATTATCAATCTATATGCGTTTAATGATGTTCCGAAACGGCTTGAGTTATTTGAAAAAGTGCGTAATTTACTTGACGTCGACAGATGCACGGTACTTATGGGAGATTTCAACTGCGTATGTGAAGCTATTGATCGTTATAATTCGTCTGGAAAGAGAGACAGGAGTGGTGAGCTTTTATCCGGTATTGTAGATAATGCAGGACTAATTGACATTGGGGTCTCGAATCGGGCAACAGCATATACAAGAGTACAAGGCAGCTCTCATGCTCGCCTTGACCGGATTTACGTGTCCTCATCACTCCTATCTCGTAAAATTTCCTGCAGCACCGAAGCTGTATCATTCTCAGACCATTGTATCGTCATAGCGCAAATTGGCGAAAATTGTCACAAACAATTCCGTCCCCAGTGGGCCCTTTGGAAAATGAATGCGAAGCTCCTCTGTGATCAGGAATTCATGAATCGCGTCCAGATGGCATTGAGGCAATCTTTTTCGATTGGTTTTCATATCTTCGCTGCTTGGGAGCTTTTTAAACAAGAAGTTCGCTCTATAGCTTTAGAAATTGGGGCTGTTAAGTCTTTCTATAGAAAGAATGATGAAAAGATACTTGTTAAAAGTCTTTGCAATCTTTATGAGATGGAATGCGAAATGCCGGGAAAGTACACCAAGGATATTGAGAATATTAAGTGCCAACTACAGAGATATGATGCTGCTCGCTACCAAGGGGCACGTATTAGATCTCGGAACCAGCGCACTTTAAATTCTGAGCAACCGACGCGCCAAGCTTTACTTGATGAGCAACGCCATGCGATTTCTAAAGTTATTCCAGACTTGTACTTTAACGATGTGCTCATAAAAGATAACGGAGACATTACTTTGGCGTTCGAAACGTACTATAACAGCTTATTTAGCTCTCCCTCTGATGATCCTGACGCTCACCTCAAGGCTAGTTTTGTTTCTCTTGTGAACCCCTTGAAGGACAGTGATTGTGAAGTCATTAATGGGCCCATTACTCTACAGGAAATCGAGCAAGCAATCGACAACTTGCCTTTATTGAAAACACCAGGGCCTGATGGCATCTCAGGCGAATTTTACAAAGCTTTCAAGAAAACGCTTTCTCCTATATAGCTGAATATTTTTCATTTTACTGGAAAAAATGCATTCTTATGGGATAAAAGGTAACTCGCTTGATTTTTTTTCTAGTTATCTATCGGCAGCTCTCGTCGGAGCGAGTGGACGCGCGTCGTGTCGGCTCCGGTTTCAACGAATGTTTTGCAGTGGAAGTCACCTAGAAGCCCACAAGACTTTGGTACCCGCGTATTCAGCTTGTCATCAGGAATCGCCCGGCACCAAGTTCCAGGTGGGGACTTGAATTTTGACACCTTTACCGACGCATTTTTGTCAACCACGCTAGCGAGAGAGATAGGCCTAACGCCTGCCAAGCCACCGGCAGCGCAGCTGCCAGAGACGCTGCTGCCTAGGCCAGCCTAGCTCTGCGGGCACCAAGAAACGCCGGTCGGCGCGTTTGACGCGTCCGACTTTTTTAGAAGAAATGGAGGTCACAGTGGAGGGAGAACCCATTTCTCGTGAAGAATTCGAAGAAAGTACAGGATGGAGCACCGTAGGATCAAAGAAGTCGACCCGCGGGCAATCACTAGAACCCGGTGCGGATTCTCAACGAGGGAATAACAGCAGGAAACGGCGTGAACAAAGCCTGAGTCAAATAACAAGATTAAGCCGGATGCCTCCACTGCCCCGAGGTGACTACAAGATCATCATCCGACCTAAAGGCGGCCTTCGACTCACCGATCATGGAGCCGCCCGACTGGCGACTAGCATTTACCACGCCGCTGAAATTCCGAGAGATGCCCAAGATGAGGACACAATATGCCCAAATTTCCAGCAAAATATCATCGTTGTGAGCACACCCATCGAGGCGCATGCTGATAGATACCAGAAAATCTCTCGCATTGTGGTCGGCAACAAGACGTACGATACCAGCGCATATGAAGCAGCACCAGACGGTACGTCAAAAGGCGTGATACGTGATATCCCGTTGGAAGATACTGCCCGAGATATTACAGCTAATGTGATTACAACAAAGAACCCTACAGCCATCGCTGCAAAACGCCTCAGCAACACAACGACGGTGATCGTACTGTTCGCTGGTCTTCGCGTGCCAACATACGTTCGATACGGTGGGGCAATGTTGAAGTGCTCCCTTTATCGCAAACAGATAGAGACGTGTTACCAATGCGGTCGCCTGGGGCACCGCGCAGATGTATGCCCAAACCCGAAAGACCACGTGTGCCGTGGCTGTGGTACGACCAACCCCCCGCAAGATCACCAATGCCAGCCCACTTGTCAACTATGCGGCGGCGACCACCAGACGGCCGAGAAGGCGTGCAGGGCACGTTACAAGACGCCGTACCTGGTGAAACGCCGGCGATGGGAGCGACAACAACAACAATATGAAGATTACCCGACGAAGCCAACGCCTGTAGACAACAGCCTCGAGCAGCGGGACACTACCCCTACCCGGAAGCCCGGAAAGAAAGCCTGGTCGAGATCTCGGTCGCGGTCTCGGTCGCGGTCTCGCCCCCGGCCCCGCTCCCGGCCCCGCTCCCGGCCCCGCTCCCGGCCCCGCTCCCGGCGCCGCTCCCGGTCGCAGTCAACATCTCGGAGCCGTACACCTGGACCTGGCGCAACCTTCAAGGTGGGCTGGGTAGACGTAGTCAAGGGGGCGCGCTCGGAGTCTGAGGAGGCCGCTTCTCAAGGCAAACTTGATAAATTAGAGGCTGAAATAGCACAGCTAAAGCAGATGTTAGCACAGTGTAACCAGGAAATGACAGCTTTAGGAGAGGAAAACAGGACCCTCAAGGAGGAGTTACACCATTATAAAACAACAAAACATGCTCCACCAGTAGTACCACCGCTCTCAGCTGTTACACCCAGTGAAAAAATGGAAGAAGGTACAACACCACCACCACCCAAGCGCACAGCCGAAACCCAGGCCAATGAATACAAACCCGCACGCGTGACGCCCGAGAATAAAGTCCTGAAGGAAGTTCAGCAATCAGTCAAAGAATTAAATGAGTGGATGAGCAACGCATCCCGACTAATCTCAGCCCTTACTGACCGCGTAGAAACTATAGCTAAAATTACCCAGCAACAAAATGAACACCTACAACAGCGACTCATCGCTGTGGAGGCTAGAATCACCCCTCTGCCACCTAGCGGACTGGACCCCACAGCGAATGTAAAGCAACCTTCCTCGTCGGCATTCAGTGTGATACAGCCGGCGACATTCCTACCCCCTGCATCTCATCATAGCTAGAAATCACGCCTACACAATTTGGCAATGGAATTGTAGAAGCTACGCGAATAAGCAAGCAAATCTTAACCAATACCTTAAAGGGAAAGTTAAGCCCGATATCATTTTATTGCAGGAGACACATTGTCTCGCTAAATTGGCAGGCTACCGCTCGATCGGACATGCCAACGGGGAGACGACTGTCCTTACCACCCTAGTTAGACGAAACCTTACGTTCACACAGCACGACACGGAAACTACCAATATAGACAATATATTTATTGAACTCGTTCCGCAACGCAAGACACAGGAAAGTCTTTTTATACTAAACATATACAGCAACCCTAAACAAAAGAAGCACAGATTTCTCACACTCCTTAAACGCGCCCTCAACATCGCTGGCCCAAATCCCATCTTAATAGCGGGGGACTTCAACGCACCACACACTGCCTGGGGATACTCCTATGTGTTTCCTAAAGGTAGGGCCCTCTGGTTTGACTCGCAGCAAGAGGGATTAACTCTCATCACCAACCCTAGCACACCCACACGTGCGGGCACTAGCTCCAGTAAAGACACAACGCCTGATCTGACGTTCACGAGAAACACATCAGCAGCCACCTGGAAAAATACCCTAGAGGACCTGGGTAGCGACCACTACATCATCGAGGTACATGTTCAAGGTGGCCCACGTAAACCCACGGGAAAAGAGCTAAAGTTGGTAGACTGGACCCAGTTCCGCAAATCACGTGAGAACCAGGTCCAACCCATCAGCGACATAGAGGACTGGATACACACGCTTAAACAGGATATTAATAATGCCACCCGAATCGTACCTGCCGAGGCACACCTCGAAGAGATCGATAGCCGGCTCCTCCACATGTGGGAGGCAAAGCAATCGCTCCAAAAGAGGTGGAAGACACAGAAACACAACAAAAACCTCAGGAAACGCATAGCACTCCTCAACACAGAGATAGAGATGTATGCAACACAGCTAAGCCGGCAACACTGGGATGAAACCTGCGATGCGATGGACAGGCAACTAAGTCTTAGTAAAACTTGGCATTTTCTACGGTTCCTGCTAGACCCAGAAGACAGCAAAACCGCCCAACAACAAACCATCAACAAACTAATACATGCTTACAAGGGCACCGAGGAGGAGTTTCTTAGGGAAGTAGAGCTCAAATATATCTCTCAGGCTCCTACTCAGCAGCATCCAGATTATACGGGCCAGATCAACACTACTCTAGACGAAGAATTCACCGAAGCGGATATCCGTGCCGCCCTACAAAAACTTAACACCAAATCTGCACCAGGTCCGGATAACATCACGAATAAGATGATACGCAATTTAGACGATGAGTCGATCACGCATATCACAGACTATATTAATAATTGCTGGAAGACCGGAATCTTGCCCCCGCATTGGAAAACGGCCAAGGTGACTCTGATTCCGAAACTAGGCAAACCACTAAATACTGACAATCTCAGGCCCATCTCCTTAACATCTTGTATAGGCAAATTGATGGAACATGCTTTTCTGGCTAGACTGACAAATTACCTCGAAGACAATGATTTTTTTCCACACACCATGATTGGCTTCCGCAGGCATCTTTCAACGCAGGATGCCATGTTGCAGCTTAAGCATCACATCATAGACAGTACGGGACGCTCCACTAAGGGCATACTTGGTCTTGATCTGAAGAAGGCTTTTGACTCTGTCACGCATAGCACCATTCTAAATCAGGTCAATACCCTAAACTTGGGGCTTCGCACGTACAACTATATTAGGGCATTTCTTACGGGCAGAACGGCCACGATCACTGTGGGAGCACTCAGGTCGTCCGAAATAACCATAGGAAGTGCGGGCACCCCACAGGGTTCCGTGATATCTCCCCTATTGTTTAACCTCACCCTCATTGGTCTTCCTTCAAAACTTCAAATCATCCAAGGACTTCATCACACCATTTACACCGACGACATCACCCTCTGGGTGTGCGACGGCAGTGACGGTTCCATTGAACAGAGATTACAGGAGGGGATTGACACAGTCGAACGGTATTTACAAGGAACTGGACTATTCTGCTCGGCGGAGAAATCTCAGCTACTGCTATATCGCCCTACACTTAGAGGTCGGCCACCCAAACAACATCCCCAAGCGCAGGCACACGCTGATATAAAACTCACTACAAGCGATGGTCACGCCATACCAACCGTGGACAAAATCAGAGTGCTAGGTTTGATCATAGAAAGTAAGGGTACCAACGGAGAGACAGTTCGCAACATTGAAGCCAGAGTGTCTAACACGATGCGCCTCATTAGGCGCATTACCAATAAACACAAAGACATGAAAGAGGCCAGCATCATCCGTTTGATCCAAGCGTTTGTTTTAACTCACATCACCTATACGGCGGCGTACCACCGATGGTTCACCGCGGAAAAGTCAAAACTCAACAGCCTAATTAGGAAAATTTACAAACAAGCACTAGGTTTGCCTCAAAACACCAGCACCGAACTACTCCTTCAACTTGGTTTACACAATACCCTTGAGGAACTTATTGAGGCGCAACAAATCTCCCAATTCGAGCGTTTAGCCAAGACTAAGCCAGGCCGCCAGATTCTATGTAATCTCGGTATTACTTACCACACTCAACACGGAGACAAACACGACATACCACGCCCTATCCGTGCTAAGCTAACAGTGCCACCCATACCAAGAAACATGCACCCTGAACACAACAAGGGCAGACGTGTCAGTAGAGCCAGGACCATGTCAAAGATGTTTGGGCGCAACCATGAGGCAGTCTTTGTCGACGCAGCACGCTACCAGGAACGTCATCACTTCGTGGCTGCTGTCGTAGACCACACACAACAATGCAAAAGCAGCGCGTCAATCATCACACGGAACGTAGAAACGGCAGAAGAAGTGGCTATCGCGATGGCCATAGCCCACACTAACGCCTCATGCGTAATCAGCGACTCGCAGACAGCCGTTCGAAACTACGCCAGCGGCAGAATCTCCCCCGAGGCATTGCGGATTCTTAATACAGGCAAAATTCACGAGGTGGACAAATACGTACACATCTTGTGGTTCCCTGCCCACACACCACTAGGTAACGCGGAGGCCAATCCGAATGAAGTGGCGCACAACGTGGCTCGAGGTCTTACGTTCCGAGTCACGTCAAACGAAGCGACCACCCAAACGGACCTTTCTGCGCCGGTGTGGGAATGGGACGATCGGCTCACTAAATTTAATGACATAATTCAACACTATCGACTGCAAAGGCGGGAGTACCCTCCGCCTCACTCCAAGCTAAATCGGGCCCAGTCCGTTCAGTGGCGACAGCTACAAACACGCACATACACGAACCCTGTAATCATGCACCACATATATCCTGACGTCTATAGATTTAATCTATGCCAGTACTGTACCACCAGAGCCACTCTCGAACATATCCTATGGGAATGTCCAGCATTAGTCAGAAATTCTGGGGGTCGCGGCCTCCAATGAAGACCTTCGGGCGCGTTGGCGGACTGCGCTGCTCAGTTCGGGTCTGGACAAGCAACTTTGGGCAATCCAGCAGGCCAAGGAAGCTGCCGGGAGACACGGTCTCTCCGTTGGCCCCTAGGTGGGAGCCCATCCCAGCAATCTGCCGGAAATTAATAAAGTCTCTCTCTATCGGCACGCAAACGAAAGGTAGTCATTGGTGACATCAAATCATCCTACGGTTATATTAAATGCGGGGTGCCACAGGGTTCAGTTTTGGGCCCTATATTGTTCTCTCTTTATATTAATGATGTCCCGCGATCCCTACAGAGGTCAAGGGCACTGATGTACGCGGACGACACTGTTTTAGTTTTCACAGGACACTCCTTAGCAGATTTACAAAATGACGCGATGACCGATTTATCGAACATTTCGGAATGGTTTGCCAGGAATCAGCTGACTGTTAACTGTACTAAAACAAAGTATATGGTGTTTCACTCTCGTAGGAAACATATTGACGCTGAATCTCTTAACCTAACAATAAACAACGCTCCTATTCAACAAGTTCCTTGTTTTAAATATTTAGGCGTCACTTTTGATGAACACTTACACTGGCATGAGCAAGTACAAAGTGTGTGCGCAAAGCTAGCCTATGGCTGCTATTCTCTAATAAAAGCTCGCCAATATTTTCCACAAGCTATACTTCGCACACTCTACTTTTCATTGTGTCATTGTCACATAGGTTACTGTCTGGAATCGTGGGGTGTGACGTACAACAGTTATCTAAAAACTCTTGAACGACTTCAAAAGCGTACACTGAAAATCATAAGCCAAGGTGAATCAGTAAGTAATATTTTCCAATCACAACGCATTCTCTCGGTTCCGATGTTGCGTGACTACAAAATTGCTGTTTCAGTAAATAACATAATTAATAGAAATTCACCTTTGCCTGCTGATCTTTTTTTCAATTCCTAAACGCAATACGCGACATGCTTCGAATGGTAATTTCAATTTGCCCAAATGTTTTAATGTTTACGGAGAAAGACTGATACAGTTTAGTGGAACAAAAATATGGAACACGGTCCACCTAGAGATTAAAACGGCACGTAATTTCAGCATGGCATGTAAATCATTTTTTCTGTGGAGTCAAGACATGTAAGCATGTGTGTGTTTGATTCGATTTTCATTGTATTTTTTTAATAAGTGCCTATGTATAGAAACTAGCTGCAAGCTAATAAGTATGCATATCTGCAAGAAAAAAATGTATTACTGTGTTATCTGTATCATATGATTGTTTTTTTTATGTTGTTACCTCAGAGCTGACCTGTACACTTTTTTATGTTGCACATTGTATTGGACCGTCCACTAGCCACTTCAGGCTATCGGTCCAAATAATCCCTGTAATTGCATATATCTATTTATGAAAATAAAGCTTCATTGATTGATTGATTGATTGATTGATTGATTGAGATGAGTTACGACATGGATACACTCCCTCAATCTTTTTGCAAAAGTCACACTGTGTTAATACCAAAAACAACTGACAAGGAAAAACTTCGCTTCGTTGAGGGCTACAGACCAATATCGCTGTCAAATGTCGACTACAAAATTTTCGCAAAAATATTAGCAAATAGGTTGCAATTTGCTATGTCGATCCTCATTGGGTCTCATCAGACATGTGGGATCAGAGGTCGATCTATACAAACCAATATACATGTCGCTCGAACAATGCGTCAATACTGTCATGGTTCTCAAGAACATCTTGCAATGCTACAGGTAGACCTTGCAAAAGCTTTTGATCGTGTTCGTCATTCCTTCCTTTTTTCTCTTCTCGAACAAGCTAATGTTGGCAAAGTTGTTCTTAAAGGCGTTAAATTATGCTATAATGAATGCTCAACTCGTCTGATAGTTAATGGTCAACTCTCCAAGCCAGTTTCTATTCGCTCTTCAGTAAAACAGGGATGCCCGATGTCACCTCTTTTATTTGCACTTTATCTAGAACCACTGTGCTTAAGCATAATACAGTCGAGTTGCATTCATGGCTTTAGAATATTAGGTAATGAGGTTAAAGTATTGGCTTATGCAGATGATGTCGCATTCTTTTGCACAGATAAACCAAGTGTCGAAAATGTGGTATATACTATTGAAAAGTTTGGCGTAGTATCAGGAGCTCGTTTAAATGCCTCTAAAAGTTTAGGACTGTGGTTTGGCTTGTGGGGTAGCACACCGAACCACTTTGCAAGGATTAATTGGACAAGAAGTCCTCCAACATACCTCGGTGTACCATTGCATGCATATAGATTCAGTGCGCATTACTGGAAGGAACGTGTCCCTAAGCTTGAACGACAGGCCCAGACATTTGTGCCCTATCGACTTTCGATATTTGGGAGAGCTGAAGCTTGTAATACTTTCTTAGCGACAAAACTTTACTATGTATTGCAACTTATTCATTGCGCAAGATTCTATATACAACGCTTTCATCGAATTTTCGCTACTTTCATATGGTCTTCGATTTTTGAGCCCATGCGTGGTGATAATATATTCAAGCCAGTTAGTGAGGGCGGGTTAGGACTAAAACACCTTTATCTATGGCTAATAGTGTCCCGATTCTTCTTTTTTCGAGACAATTCTCATCCTGTAATCCGTTCCTTCTTGTAGGTTACACTTGTTGATTGCTTACCAGATTTAATTGTTTCATCCAACTTCTCCGAACGGCCATGCTTGTGAGGATTCATGCAGGAAGTTTAACTCGCAGTTCAGTTCCTTAAAGCTCGCTTCTCTGTAGAATACCTGTACTCAGTAACGCGCAAGGTGCTTTATAAGGACCCATTGAGTACACTCTTCCCATCTCCATTGTACCGTTCACTGTACGCCAATCTTCCTGGTCACGATGTGTTGAAGCGAGTGCGCAAAATGTACATTCCACCGAATTCAAAAACATTCTTCTATAAACTCCACTCTGAAACATTGGCGGTAAACACATGGTTAGAAAGAAAAGGTATTTTCATTCCGTCTGTTAACTGCCGTCTATGTGATGTGCCGAAACGATTGAACATTGCTTTGTTAGCTGCAAAGATGCCATACTATTTTGGGATGTCCTTCAGCGAGCACTGAAAAAACGTTTCGTCATTAATTCTCACACAATACGTTATCTTCTGCCAGCAACACTTGATGAAGTACCATATGATATGTTTTTCCTCATGGGTTTGCACAGCTTGTGGAAGACACGAATGCAAGACCGCAATGCAGAGCCCACCACCTCTTCAAGCGCACACTTCATTCAAATGGCTATCCACCTAAAAAACATCTTCGACGAGCTAGACTTTAGACCGGACTGGTACTCCGTCTTAGAGAACTGTTTGACCTCACCCCTTTTTTGTTTGTATAAGACGATGTGAAGAACTCTTCATGTGAGGAACTCACGCTGTGTTAGCCATTTAGTTTTTTGAGTAACGCGTGAGCGCTTACTTTGGCGATTTGATTGTACTTTTGTTCGCTTGATATTGTCTTTATTGCCCAAGTACTTTATTAAATACCATGAAAAAAAAACGTGAGAGCCGAGACGTGACGTTCGAGGAGCCAAGGGCTGCGGAAGTTCGGACTGGCTCTCACCCCAGGCAACCGCCCGAGCACCTGACTCGGCGAGAAACCACTGGAGCTACCGCTGTAATGGTTCTTCAACATCGTCGCCACCGTTGAGCATCGATATGGCGTGTCATCACGCTTGAGAGCGACTCCCGGTGGACCGGAGGCCACGCCACAACAGTAAACGCGAGAAAAAGAAAACGCAAACGGTATCGAAAGTCGAAACGCGTGTCATTAAGACCGATTTCCTTTTCTTTGCTTTTCAATGTGCGCGTGTTTTCGTTGTTTTTTGTTTTGTGATTTTTATGGTAATGATGTGGGAGTTTCCTTTGGTACCATCAGCCTCTATGGTTCATTTCGCAACGCCAGACGAGCGAACCAGGCATCAGCATTATATGCGTGACAATTGCGTTTGTCAAAACAAACTAATCGCTAAACTACAAAACATTATCGGAGACGGAGAAATCGTTGCTTGGTCGCATGAGTTTTTGTCTAATAGGTCTCAGTTTGTTGTTTTCGAAAACGTTGCATCAAATATTGTACCGATTACGTCACGAGTGCCCCAGGGTCCCGTGCTCGGGCCCTTGTTATTTCTCGTGTTTATCAATGACATATCTACCGATATATACTGCAATATAAAGTTATTCGCGCATGACTGTATCATTTATAGAGAAATTAGAAATGAATAAGATCACTATTCGCTCAACAAATCACTCTCATGATATTTCTGAATGGTGTTGAAACTGGCAGATGACAATTAATGTAAAAAATCAGCTGGCGTAAGAGTAACGGGGAAGAGAGTGCCATCAAACTTTTGCTACACTTTAAGTGGCACTGCTATCAGCAGAGTACAGAAACATAAATACCTAGGCTTAACAATTACGTCCGACTTAAGGTGGGAAGAGTACATTAGAAACATTAATTACTTCATCTGCAATGCAAAAATTATTTTTTCTTTGCAGATCTATTCAAATGGCAACATTGCCTACAAAGCTCCTAGCCTGCAAAACATTCGTCAGGCCTATCCTCGAATACAACAAATACAGTGTGGTTTGCTCACACCCGCACAAGCATAAAGAAAATTGAAGCAGTACATAAAAAAGCCATAAAGTTCATCCACAACAAATATAAACGTGAACACTCACCCACTAGTCTGCTACCTCTTTCGGAACTTCCTATGCTAGAAGTACGAGCAACACAAGCACGTCTGACATTTCTTTACCAACTCCTGCACAATTATCTGAAAATAGACATTCCAAATTACGTGTCTTATTCACAAGAACGAGCCACAAGACACAAACATACACACGCATTAGTGCAATACAAATGCAACACTGATGCGTTTAAATATTCTTTTTTTTTCGGTTGCTATTCGCGATTGGAACAATTTGGCCCCTCACATCACCAACACTGAGTCACTGTCTCAGTTCCAATTAGAAATTGAAAACAATCCTTTTTTTTTCGGTTGCTATTCGCGAATGGAACAATTTGGCCCCTCACATCACCAACACTGAGTCACTGTCTCAGTTCGAATTAGAAATTGAAAACAATCCTTAGCTTCTTTAAATACCCAGTGACAATGGTAATGAAACAAATATGCACTACTTGTATGTTCTGTAAACAGCCATGTAAGCAGCCTTGTTGTTAAACTCGCCATTTTTGTATGCACTAGTATTTTGTTTATTATGTTGTGTAAATATTGCTAATGTACGAAGTGCCAGGTTGATGTTGCTTTTATGTTCTGTATAACAGTTTTTTTTACTAGAATGAGCAATCATAGCATCTGTACAGAGTGCCCATCTGCTATGGTCTCAGTAGAGACTGGCGGTACTGCAAAAAAATTTTTCTATGGATATAGAAGTAAAAAAAGAACAAGCACCACCAACTCTCTTCGCCTAACAGACTGGCCTTATTTGTCAGTTGTCACACTATGTTTCTCCCGTATCTCTGCATTTTAGCCACGCATACTATAACCGTGTCTTAATCAATCCCATCGCGGGTTGCATTTCTGTCGGTGTCACTAAAGCTAAAGGCGTCATCCACACTGTATTACACAAACATACAAGCAGTAGATATATCCGCCTACAGTCGAAACTGGCTTCATCGTTTCCGTTCTTCCCTACAGGATGTACACGTCTGTTGCTTCTTGATGATTGCCTATTTGAAGTGGGATATGCTGTTCGGCGTGATCACCCTCACGCCCCCCCCCTCCCCTCCACCGAGCCTAGCTACTAACTCTCTTGAAAAAAAAAAAAACGATTAGGCCTCGCATCTATAAACATTTTCCGCGTCAATTCTTATTTGTGGTTACGTCTGTGGTGCTTTTCTTTTTCTTGAGTCTTTTCCTTACATTTATTTTACCAAAACTTCCTTTCCATCATGTTTCCCTTTCCTGAGAGAGGAGGTAGATGTCCCGCTTTATGAAGAGGCAGTTGCCAGGTCCTTCCGTCCCCATTCTCTTTGTGTCTGCGTGTTTTCAATGCGAGACATTTCTTTGCGTATTGTAGGCGCTTCGAACATCTATCTATCTATCTATCTATCTATCTATCTATCTATCTATCTATCTATCTATCTATCTATCTATCTATCTATCTATCTATCTATCTATCTATCTATCTATCTCTATATATCTATTTATCTATCTATCTATCTATCTAGCAACCTACGACTTTTAGCTCTCCTGGCAGTTTCGATAACGGTATCGATACCAAACTTAGTATGGCGTAACATGCCTGTATGACGAACATATATGACTAGTCGTAACATGAAAATCATGATATGTATGTCATGAATGCCATGATTTACATTTCATGGTCCTGCAGCTCTTGCGGCAGTTTCATTCACAAGGCATGTTGTAAAACTGGTATGGTATGGTATAATTGTACTGCGAACACAAGCGACAGACCTTAGCATGAAAATCATGACATGCGTGTCATGTAACATCATGACTACATGCGACGCTCATGATGCACTCGCGGCCGTTTCGCTAGCTTCACTTGTACCAAACTCGGTATTACGCGAGGCGAACGGATGACATAGGCAAACGACACATCGAAACTTGATAATTACGACATTCGTGTCAAGTAACAAGATGACAACATGTCACACTATGCGCTCGTGGCCGTTTCGCTTGCTTCACATATCCCAAAATCGATTTTACGTGAGGCCAATAATGGACGAAGGTATATAATGGGTGCAAACATGATAATCAAAGTAGCTAGAGTGGTTGCTTGGGCGAGTTGGTACGACATGATTAACATAAAAAACAGCGCCAATAACGAGGGACAAGAGAAAGAAGGAGACAGACAGCGGCAGACAGTGCCGCTGTCTGTCTCCTTCTTTCTCTTGTCCCCCGTTATTGGCGCTGTTTTTTGTGTGAATCATGATAATCAAGAGATGCGTGTCATGTGACAACATGACTACATTCCACAGTCAAGGCGCCAATACATTTCGACGTGACGGTGTCCGCCTGCTCGCCGGAGTTCATTTCGTCGCGTCACGTCGGCGTTGCCACGCCTGGCGCCGGTCCGGCCATATTCTCACAGGGGTGCGCCGCGCTGCGTTGCTTTGACATATGCACGTTTCAGCGCGTCCGGCATCCCTCTGTCACGAAAAGAGGGAGAACCAGTGTAGTCTGGGTAACGCATCGGTGGGAAATGTCGCATTTCGCAGCGGTTGCCGTAGGGCCGAGCCGACGGACGCTGGTCGCGCCTGGCGTCAGACTATAGAGCACTCGCGTTTTGGCAATGTAGCGTCGCTGTGCCCAGCGTTTACGGGTGTCAACGCTACATCGGAGTATATTGGGCCCGTCATGGTGCGCTCGCGGCCATTTTGCCAGCTCCGCATATACCAAGTTTGGTGTTGCGTGACGTCATTGGATGACAAAATGTATGACCGGTGCAAACATGACAATCCCGACATGCATGTCATCTAAGATCATTACAACAAACCACGCTCATAGCGGGCTCACGGACGTTTCGCTAGCTTAGCATATGCTAAATTTGGTATCACGTGACGTGAATAGACGACGAAGGTAAACGAGACATCCAAACATGATAGTCATGACACGGATGTCATGTACGACATCGTTTACCTCCACCTCGTAACCTTAATTGTGCTGATTTTAAAGTGGCATATCCACATTTCTCAATCGTTCTTCGCATATCATGGATTGCCACTGTACGTGGGATCTACCTTTTTTTTTCGCGTTTCGCTGCAGTCATTGTATGGACACAGACGGTGGACGCGTAGCGCGTTTGGCCGCGTTCGTTTCTTCAGTACATTTTCTGTCCAAGACTTTCGCCCGCTGTTGAATGTTTCAACAAAAGTCGTGCGTCGTATATCTTAGGCTGGCTTATCTGTAAGAAAATCATAATGTGCGCGGCAGAGTGGTTTATCAGACACTGACTTAGAATGGGCTGTTTCTGACAAAGCAACACACACACACACACACACCTACACACTCACACACACATGCACGAACGCAAAACTAACGTGGCCGCTGGAGCAAACACCGCCGTCGGCTGCCCAGAAACGCTAGCTGTCGTGCAACTGCTACCGTAATTGGGCAGACTGACTGACTCAATAAATTTATTTCGTCCTGGTGATGACCTTAGGCGCCTTGTCTGCGGACTGCTTCCACGACAAGACTGGGAGTATAATCTAGAAGGACAGGTCATACGGACGGTCCTGCTGAAGAATTGTGAGAAGTGTATCCTAGTTCTTTGGTGTGGTTGGAGACCCGCCGTCCGCACTCAACTCGGGGTATTGATGCAACTTGTGTTCTAAGTTGCATCGCGACATGCCGCATCGGGGGCATTCCGAATAAAGCCCACTCGTGAATGTTGCATAAACTAACGCTGAAGGATATGCTTCTGTCTGCAGGAGATGGAAGGATAGTGCAGGGGCTCATTTTAGTCTAGGGTGCGGTAACAGAAACTATCACCGCTCGAAAACATAGTGCGTGCTGACGGATTTCATTATGTCTGTCTGCACGTGCAGAAAAAGAAAACAGAAGGTAAGCGTTTAAGCCTCACGCTGAAGAGCCCCAGTTTATTGTTTTATTATGCCTCCATCTTTTACAAAAGGCTATGTAAACGCAGCAGTCCATGGCATTGTCCATATCACGTGCTCCAGACATCTCAGCCGTCCTGGAACGCGGGCGTCTCCTGGCCAAATCGTAGGGTACGTGGTTGCATTACGACATGCGTTCCTAGAAGCGCTGGTCGCGTTCGATGCAACGCCACAGTCGCGCGCTATCAGTGGCGTTATTTTTGCTGTTGGGGCTTCGCGTCATCCATTGGAGCTTGTTATTTTTTTATTTTATATGACTTCATCTGGACGCCTGGCAATTTCTTCACGCTGCGCAGTATCGGCGCCAGCTTCTTCGGCAAGTGCCGCCGACAGTGGGTGGAGTCACGCATGCTCTCGCCGCACCTCCCACTCGTCATCGCGCGTTGCGTCTGTGAGCTCAGCAGACTTTCCTATAAACAAAATAGTCATTGCGGCGGAAGAGCAGTTGGTCGCATTGAGGAGAGCAGCGAATACCAGTGTTCTGTCCATCAGTCGCCGTGCCCCAGCGTGAGCTTGCCACTATGCTGGGTGCTCCTCAGAAGAGACGGAGGATGGCTGCGTCTGGTTTTGAGCAATGTTCATCGTCCGGCGACAGCGTTAACTACCTGGTTCCATGCACGAGCGCCGAGGGTCAGCCCTGTGACATCTTCAAGAACCTCCGCTTCTGGAACGCGTTCTTCTGGCCGGTGGGTCTCAAGCTCCTAGAAGTTCATCCGGGTCAGCTGAGTATAGAAACAAGTCGCGAGATTGTGTTCACCTTGGAAGAGCAGAAACACAGGTGCAAGGTCACCACCCTTCTGCAGCACCTGCTCAGATACCACCACTGTTTGGTTACCGTGCACCTCAGCGATTGCTTATTGATGACCCATCACCGACTCATATGCAACGCGTTGGTCGAAAGTCACAGCCTTCGAAAGCTCACAGTGTGGCTCAATAGTATGAACCCACAGGTGTTGCGGAGCTTCGCCGTGGCGCTGCCACGCCTAAAGAATTTAGAGGAACTCGATTGCCTTATATATTTAGAGAAGACATTTTGCGAAGGCCTCTCGGAGTTCCTGGTGAACGCTGAATCATTGACGACGTTCACACTCAGGAGGCATTTACTTGACGCCCCTGGCGGGAGGATTATTTCCCAAGGTCTCATTCGGAACGCGAGCATCACAAGCCTTTCCCTGCACATGACGAGGAATTCGTACGGGAAAGAGTTAGCTAAATACCTCCGTGAGACACAAACTCTTCGAAACTTGACTTTAACTGCCGAAAAGTACCCCAATTTTGACCAAACAGAGCTAAGCCTGATCATCCGCTCACTCTTCCGCACAACCAATCTCTCCGAGGTGAGAATAGAGAACTTCAAGATGAATGAAGGTAACAGCTGCCTCGTGGCATTTTTTCTCAGTGTAAACCAGTTGCTAAGGGACTTCCACATGGTGAGGTGCAGCTTATACACTGATGCATACCCACCAAGAACGGCCATATTCCATCCTTGGCTAACGGCCTACCGAGAGAACAAGACGCTAAAGAAGCTTATCATGGAGCTATCTTGCTTCAGCCTGGAGCAGTGCAGGTCTCTCTTCGAGGCGCTTAAGTTTAATGCGTCCCTGAAAAATATCACGGTGGAGTGTGTCCAACCCATGTCTGCGGCCGAGATAAGTCGGGCCATGCGGGAGACTGGCGTGCGAGAACGCTTCTTCTTCAGCAGACCTTCCTACGTCGATAATCCCGGCATGGAACTCACGGAATGCAAGGACCTGTCGAAGTTCGCCGTTTCGTCAAGTGTCCTCAGCCACAGCGACAGCTTCCGTACCACGCTGCGCGTGTTAACTTCGTGCGCCCACGTAACGTCACTGTCGCTCACTGTATTGGAGGAGTTGTTTGACTGGAATGTAATGAATGTCCTGATTTCGCAGTACATTGCAACAACGACAGTGCTGAGGGAGCTGTCACTGACCGTATTTTACGAAATCTGGGACCACGCGAACCAAGTCGAAGGTGTACTGGTGCGAGCGCTAGCCATCAACAAAAGCATACGTCGGCTTTGCATCTGCGATATCAGCTTCAACGAGAGTGATATTCAGGTGCTGACAGAGACGCTGCAGTCAACTCGGACACTGTGCTACTTTTCCTACTACCCAAGGGATTATCAGTCAACCATCTCACTTTTACAGAAGCTATCGCGCAACTTCTCCTCCAACTACTCGATCCTCGAACTGAACGAGTACATGCACCAGGTTGACCACCACGACTTGTTCATATTAGACGACGTCTTGCACCGTAATGTCTCGTTGGTGGCGCGTGCGGCTCACTTCGTGACGGGAACCAGGCACAGGTACTTAGCAGCGGCTGCCGAGCTCGTGCACTCGAGCCCAGGACTTGTGGAGTCTGTTCGAAAACTCGCATCCGTCGACGAAAGCGAAGCGCGGTCGCGGATCAAGAACAGCCTCAAGAGCTTTTCTGAGTTGGATGACTTCATGCGCCTGGCTGGGGTCGTCAAGTACGGCGTCAGTTGCCACAAGCGGGACGACGGACAGAAGCAGCTGGTGGACATTGGTAGGGACTGCTGGTTGTGCATCCGACAGTACCTTAAAGTGGGCGACATTAGGGAAGAACAATAGGTACATAATTATTTTCAACTGTCGTAGGTATCTGCATTATCGTTGTCATTGGGTGCATTCAAGTTACATCCAACTATTTCATACGATGACTGTTTGCGAAGCTTACATATGGCAAGTTTTTTTATCCAGTCTGGCCGATGCAAGCAGGAGTTCCTTACCCTTCAATCCTTTATCCGGACATTACATATGTTCAAGTCTGTTATCGTGTTCTGAAATTACCAATAGGTAGCTGTTGGGCTAGCTAGCCGCAGTTAGACGGCGTTGTACGAGCATGATCATACGTGTGTGATTGATACCGGCAGCGTTGGGTGTTGGGTGGCGGTGGGGGAGACAAAAAATTTGTTTTATTTAATTCATTTATTTAATACTGCAGAACCTCAGGTACAAACTGGTGGGTTCATCAGACACTGCATACACTGTTGGTATGGCTTGAACTGAGTAATTCTATGACACTGCACTGTTCCGCGTTGTTGTTATTTAACTTTTATTGTCTAAAATGTGCGCATGATAATAAGTGTCGCAGCACAATCACTTCTCTTAGTATACTTGGCGCACAGAAGCTAGTAATGGTACACTTACCCCCGTATTCAGAAACGCTGCGTCACTTGAACTTGACTTGCCACCGACTTCAATGCAGCACAAACGCGTCTCGAACGCGCTGTCTTTCGGCGGCGGCTCGAAGACAGCACAAACGCAACGACGCGTTTCAAACGTGAAGCATTGAAGGTGGTTTCAAGTCAAGTTCAAGTAAAGCAGCATTTATGCCAACGGGAGTTAGGGCTATTATTGTTAGAGGCGAGAATGAGTTTGGCATGCGTTTAACCCAGCCACTTATATGATGCAAAGTGCTTCGTAGATGGCTCTACCTGGCGAATAGCGGATTTTTGTTTCATTGTCAGAATAGTTTTGCGGCCTGAAATGTATGAAAATTATAATTACGTGTTATATACTCTTTTTACGTGCCGCGTTCGCAGTATACACCCAGGTTGGGCACTCAGGGCTTGAGCCTTCCGCCCGATTCTTGTTTTCTCGCCATAGCATAGAGCGAAAAATGACCATATGCCTTTCGAACACCCCCTCCCCCCCGCCCCTTCCTACTTGTATCAAGGTGGTGCCACCCACCCCATCCCGCGCCCCCGAGAAAAAAAAAACGCGGCATACCCACGAAGTGAATATGATGAGTGGACGAAGCAGGGAGATTGTTCGGTGTTACCGTCCGTCACCTTCGATATTGACCATTCACGAATGTAAATCGGAGTGAAAAAGCGGTGTACAGTGATGCCTACGCTCATAAAGGGTATGTTGAGTAGAGTTGCGAATTTCGTTCAGCCTTCAATATCAATGCTTTGTGGTATTGGATGTAGTTAGTATAGCTAAAAGACACGTTGCTCTGGTGGCTGTTGGGTGTTTCCAGTCATACGAGATGAATCGTGGAGCGTTTCGAGAGGTGATTCCCTGCACAAGCTGCAGTCGCTGTCTGTGATCATTGTTTTTTTTTCGACATCATCATGGCGTAAAGTGCGCATATTTTGCATGTGCCGTGCCGTAATGGAATCTGTACCTCTTTCGCGGTATTACGACCAGGATCTGTTCTCATGTTCCTAACACTTCTCGGTCCCTTTGAAATAAACTTGGGTAGCTTTATTTTTCTTTTTTTTGCACGTGACTGCGAACCAGACCTATATATCATATTCTGCAAAAGATACGAGCGTCGCCATCTTGGGTTGTGAAGTCCATGCACAGACCCAACCACTTTCATACGTATGCGCGCCTACCATATCACTGTTTGTTTAGTTAATACCGATACAAACCTCAAAGGTCAAGAGTTCGATATGGCCGTACTCAAACCCATTAGTAACGCAGTCTTAAACCGCCAAGTGTTTGTCTTCATGTTTACTTGTGAAGCAGCGACAAAAGGAACGGAGACAAGACACAATTGGAACGGAAAAGGGCGCAGTCCTCTTTGTCTCCATGCGCGGCTCCACAATTGAACATTAACTATGACCAAAGTCAGTCAACTTTCAACGTTATCTGCTTATTTCCGAAGTAGGTGGCCCTATATATGTAATACCATGGACAAATATGCCCCACGCACATTAAAGGGAAAGATGCGTGGATTAGGAGTGATTGGACCTTCTCCAAGCACACTTGCGCCGCCAACGGGCGCACAAGTGCTCACGGGGAAAAGTTTGTACGCCGCTGCTGCCACCGCGACGAGAGCGCTAAACTGACGCTTTCCGTTTTCGCCGTGGCAGCGCTTCTGCGGATCGAGTGAATGCGGCAAGGTGTGATATATTACTGCGTGATTCGCTGCCGAGTTTCAGTGTTTAGCTGCGACGCGGCCTGACTACGATTTCCGCTTGTCCCCTACCTGTTCAGCCTCATGAGAGGTTCAGAAGCGTCGGTTAATTGATAATATTATCAAGCGTCTATCCGCCTTCGGCACAAATAAACAAAGAGTACAACTTGGTTGCCTGAATTGCGCAAGAGCTGTCCATAACTTCACAGATGCATTGGAAATCAATGTTCATTGAAGCTGTCTGCGAGTAAATTGCAAGGTTTTAGTATTTAGAGAGTGCTCTAGAAATAACCTCAATATTTTAAACCAAGATACATTGACTGTACCACTGCATGCCGCTCTAAACTTCCTCGCCCCTGTAATTGCAGGATGGAATGAAATTTGCAGGGCAAAAAGAGCGAAGTGTAGAGAACGAAAGCAATCGATGTACAGATCGGAAACGCGCATTCACAACTGAAAGAATATGGCACGCTTTCATACATATAAATATATAAAAATGTGGGTATTTATCACGCATGTCGAGAGGAGACACAAAAAGGCAAACGACCAAGATGCATGCATAAAGTTGATTAATAAAGTGACGTTTCTTGCATTGAGAGATAGTGAAGGCTAACCTAAACAAGGTGCGGTGTTTTTTATATGTCTCCAAGATATCTCGCATGGTCTGGTTATAGGGGGACTGTCCAACATTGCCATGCCTTCGAAGACGAGATTGCATCTGCGTGAGTCGAAATAGGATGTGGGATGAAATGGCTCCGTTCAATGAATTTCGATGCTCTCTGAGGTGCGTGTTGATAGACCATACAGTCTGACCGATGTATATATGTGAACAGAAGAAAGAAGAATTCTGTTAGCCACTCTTGCACATCAAGCGAAACAGCGACTGGCATGTCCCTCATAGTACTTTTCTCGGCCCACTGCAAACTGCCAATTTTTGCGCTATATGGTAGAAATGTTACTTAGGTTGCAGAAAACACAACCCTCATTTCGTATCGCTTCCTGACTTCCTTTCAGACTTCGCAGAACGTACGTATAAAATAACTGCAATACTTCTCTTTCTTCGCCGTTGAAGACCGTTGGAAATAATGTTAGTTTGCAGAAGGAATGACTCAGTTAACAAACGACGAAATATGCCAGGAAAATATATCGCACCTTCTTGAGGCGATCAATTTGCAGCTTTAAACTATTACTAAGGTATGATGTGCGCAAGTTGTTTTTGTGTTGTTTTCCTTCAATGCGAAGCGTAAGTACATCATTCTTCCTCATTGAACAATATTTGGGAAATTCAACGTTGTTTTATCACAATGCAAAATATACACTCTTAGAAAAAAGGTGGCAATGCTTGCTAGCTTTGGAGTAGTAATGCTTTGTCACATATGTTACAACCCTGGTAGTAAGTGCAGTTAGTAACGGCAAGGGTGGTAATAGTTACTACCTCTGCTGTTACTACCAGGAGTTAATAACTGTTAGTGCCCTAGGTTTTACAACTATGGGTAGTAACTCCGAAGGTTTCAAGAAAAAAAGTAGTAACCAGTTCATTCGTTTTGGCATACTATTTCTCCACTGCTAATATTGGCTAATCAATGTCTTATAACTACACAAATTCGGGTAAAAAGCGGGGTGTTCCATGAATGCTAAGAATACGCAGAGCAAACAAGTTCACTATTTTTTACAAATGCTTGTAGAAAGAAGTAGGCGTGGGGTATATATAGACCTCGCAGAGGCATATCTGGCACAGGGGAGCACTACCGTTTCTGGATCAATTTTAACAAATATAAATCGCCAGCACTATAATATACTACCTGGTTACGTTTGTTTGGTGACGTAGCACAAGACTTTCAATAAGCCTCACTTATAGAATATTATATGCTATATTTATTCATTATAAAATGGCCACAAAAAGGCATTATGCACAGTGGCCATAGAAAGTACTGAATTCATTCTCAGTGCATTTGAATGCTTCACATAACTATATATCAACGTTTAAAAGGTAATAATTGGGTTTCCTAATATTCTACTTGCTCTAGATACTAAGAAAGCGTGTGGTCTGGATAATATACCTAACCAATTTCCGAAAAGGTACGCAGAATGTTGTAGCAGATGTCTCGGCAGAATTTTCTGTAAATCACTTTCAACATCAAGACTACCAGAAGATCGGAAAATAGCTGAAATATTTCCACTTTAAAAATCGGGAGATAAATCAATTGAATCATATTTCAGACCAATATCTCTAACGAGCATGGTATGCAAAGTACTGGAGCTTATAGACTTAAAATATTTAACTTTTTTTTTCGAAAACGAGGGTATCCTGTCCCCCAACCAGCATGGATTTCGTAGGGGTTTATCGACCACGACGCAGCTGACTGAGGTCATACACGATCTTGCGCTAAGTATTGGCAATCACAGCCAAATGAACATAATCTTGCCCCGCCACGGTGGTCTAGTGGCTAAGGTACACGGCTGCTGACTCGCAGGTCGTGGGATCGAATCCCAGCTGTGGCGGCTGCATTTCCCATGGAGGCGGAAATGTTGTAGGCCCGTGTTCTCAGATTTGGGTGCACCTTAAAGAACCTCAGGTGGTCGAAATTTCCGGAGCCCTCCACTACGGCGTCTCTCATAATCATATGGTGGTTTTGGGACGTTAAACGCCGCATATCAATTAATCGGACATAATCTTACTTGACTTTTCAAAATCGTTTGATTGCTGTCAAGAATGACAAGATGAAGAAAAGAAAAAGAGAAAGAAGTGATCTTGAATAGGTAATTTAAACGCTGGAATGAGGGAGAAGAAGAGGAGAATGAGCACGCGGGGACGCGGGTTTGGAAGAAGAGGGGCAGGTATCTTCTCACGTTCCCTTGACTGGTCCTTTTCGGTTAGACTCCCAGATTACACACCAATATTCATGGCAGAATTATTTGCTATTGTACTGGCACTACGGAAACTTCCTTCGGGCGAATCGGAAGCAGTCGTAATTACAGATTCTTTTTCAGTATGTGCTGGTCTGTCTTCAGGAGCCAACTTAACACTTATGCACATGTTTCGACAACTCATACCGACAAACTTGAAAAAACTGCAGCTCTTATGGGTACCAGGTCATCGTGGTATATATCTCAATGAGATGGCGGATGCACTAGCGACAGTATCTCTTAGCGGTCCCATTATCCCGATTTTGCCTGATACGGCTTACGCGACAGCAATAAGGTTTAGAAACCTCTGTTTGCGTGAATACGACTGCTACTCATTGGATAAATATCGAGATTTTGCACATCTAAGATGCCGCTGGAATAGACAGTGGTGTGCAACACGGCACTTGGAAGTTACTTTTACAAGATTGCGTTGCAGAATTCCTCAACTGAATTATTATTTGCATAAAGTTGGTCTAAAGGCGTCACCTTTTTGTCAGACTTGCGAAGAAATGGAAACGATAGATCACTTCTTTTTGTTCTGTCGCCGGTATTCTCATCAGCGGAAAAGATACCTGGTAGCTCCACTTGAAAAATTGGGATTAGAATTAAATGTGGCAGTAATTTTGTCGTTTGGCAGCATTAAATTCGGTTATAGCCACAGGGACGTCTGCTCTGCGGTATTTGAATACATAATTGAAACAAAGCGATTGCCATGTTAATCTGCCTAAATATATATATATATATATATATATATATATATATATATATATATATATCATTTTAGACCCTCCATTAACTCTGTCTCAAATCGCATCTGTAGGCCTGCATCGCTCCCTGCTCAGAGATACTCCTTTTTCGATTTTCGGCTTTTCTTTCTATATATATATTTTTTTTCAGCCCAAAATTACGTTTTCTTTGAAAAACCATTAGCCTTTTAGTTAAGATCCTGCCGCCCGGTTCTTGGCCGATCCCCCTTTGTGGGTGTGCGCCAGAGTGTCAAGGATCATCATCATCATCATCAAGAGGGCCAGCAAAGCTGAAGGTTCATCATCATCATCATCATCATCATCAAGAGGGCGGGGCGAGTGAGGAACGTGAGAGCCGGGACGTGACGTTCGAGGGGCCAAGGGCTGCGGAAGTTCGGACTGGCTCTCACCCCAGGCAACCGCCAAAGCACCTGACTCGGCGAGAAACCACTGGAGCTACCGCTGTAGTGGTTCTTCAACATCGTCGCCACCGTTGAGCATCGATATGGCTGTCATCACGCTTGAGAGCGACTCCCAGTGGACCGGAGGCCACGCCACAACTGTAAACGCGAGAACTACAAAACGCAAACGGTATCGGAAGTTGAAACGCGCGTCGTTAAGACCGATTTCCTTTTCTTTGCTTTTCAATGTGCGCGTGTTTTCGTTGTTTTTTGTTTTGTGATTTTTATGGTAATGTTGTGGGAGTTTCGTTTGGTACCTTCAGTCTCTATGGTTCATTTCGCAACGCCAGATGAGCGAACCAGGCATCAGCATATACGCGTGACAATTGCGTTTGTCGCAACAAACTAATCGCTAAACTACAAAACATTATCGGAGACGAAGAAATTGTTGCTTGGGTGCGTGAGTTTTTGTCTAATAGGTCTCAGTTTGTTGTCGAAAACATTGAATCAAATATTGTACCGATTATGTCAGGAGTGCCTCAGGGTTCAGTGCTCGGACCCTTGTTATTTCTCGTGTATATCAATGACAAATCTACTTATATAGACGTTAAATAAAGTTATTCACGGTTGACTGTATCATTTATAGAGAAATTAGAAATGACCAAGATCACTATTCGCTCAACAAATCACTCTCATAATATTTCTGAATGGTGTTCAAACTGGCAGATGACAATCAATGTAAAAAAAAATCAGCTTGCATGATAATATCGAGGAAGAGAGTGCCATCAAACTTTTGCTACACTATAAGTGGCACTGCTATAAGCAGAGTACACAAACATAAATACCTAGGCTTAACAATTACGTCCGACTTAAGGTGGAACGAGTACATTAGAAACATTAATTAATTCATCTGCCCTGCAAAAATTATTTTTTCTTCGCAGATCTATTCAAATGGCAACATTGCCTACAAAGCTCCTAGCGTACAAAACATTCGTCAGGCCTATCTTCGAATACAAAAATACAGTGTGGTTTGCACACACCCGCACAAGCATAAAGAAAATTGAAGCAGTACAGAGGAAAGCCATGAAATTCACCCACAACAAATATAAACGTGAACACTCACCCACTAGTCTGCGAACTCTTTCTGAACTTCCTAGGCTAGAAGTACGAGCAAAACAAGCACGTCTGAGATTCCTAATCAACTCCTGCACAATTATCTGAAAATAGACATTCCAAATTACGTGTCTTATTCACAAGCACGAGCCACCAGACACAAACATACACACACATTAGTGCAATACAAATGCAACCATGATGTGTTTAAATATTCTTTTTTTTGTTGCTATTCGCGAATGGAACAATTTGGCCTCTCACATCACCAACACTGAGTCACTGTCTCAGTTTGAATTAGAAATTGAAAACAATCCTTAGCTTCTTTAAATACCCAGTGACAATGGTAATGAAACAAATATGCACTACATGTATGTTCTGTAAACAGCCATGTAAGCAGCCTTGTTGTTAAACTTGCCATTTTTGTATGCACTAGTATTTTGTTTATTATGTTGTGTAAATATTGCTAATGTACAAAGTGCCAGGTTGATGTTGCTTTTATGTTCTGTATAACAGTTTTTTTACTAGAATGAGCAATCATAGCATCTGTACAGAGTGCCCATCTGCTATGGTCTCAGTAGAGACTGGCAGTACTGCAAAAAAAAATATTTCTATGTATATAGAAGTAAAAAAGAATAAGCACCACCAACTCTCTTCGCCTAACAAACAGGCCTTATTTGTCCCTAGTCACACTAATTTTCTCCCATATCCCTGCATTTTAGCCACGCATACTATAACCGTGTCTTAATCATTCCAATCGCGGGTTGCATTTGTATCGGTGTCACTAAAGCTAAAGGCGTCATCCACACTGTAGTACACAAACATACAAGCAGTAGATATATCCACCTTCAGTCGAAACTGGCTTCATTGTTTCCGTTCTTCCCTACAGGATGTACACGTCTGTTGCTTCTTGATGATTGCGTATTTGAAGTGGGATATGCTGTTCGGCGTGATCAACCCTCACGCCCCCCCCCCCCTCCCCTACACCGAGCCTAGCTACTAACTCTCTTGAAAAAAAAAACGATTAGGCCTCGCATCTATAAACATTTTCCGCGTCAATTCTTATTTGTGGTTACGTCTGTGGTGCTTTTCTTTTTCTTGAGTCTTTTCCTTACATTTATTTTACCAAAACTTCCTTTCCATCATGGTTCCCCTTCCTGAGAGAGGAGGTAGATGTCCCGCTTTATGAAGAGGCAGTTGCCAGGTCCTTCCGTCCCCATTCTCTTTGTGTCTGCGTGTTTTCAATGCGAGACATTTCTTTGCGTACTGTAGGCGCTTCGAGCATCTATCTATCTATCTATCTATCTATCTATCTATCTATCTATCTATCTATCTATCTATCTATCTATCTATCTATCTATCTATCTATCTATCTATCTATCTATCTAGCAACCTACGACTTTTAGCTCTCCTGGCAGTTTCGATAACGGTATCGATACCAAACTTTGTATGGCGTAAAATGCCTGTATGACGAACATATATGACTAGTCGTAACATGAAAATCATGATATGTATGTCATGAATGCCATGATTTACATTTCATGGTCCTGCAGCTCTTGCGGCAGTTTCATTCACAAGGCATGTTGTAAAACTGGTATGGTATGGTATAATTGTACTGCGAACACAAGCGACAGACCTTAGCTTGAAAATCATGACATGCGTGTCATGTAACATCATGACTACATGCGACGCTCATGATGCACTCGCGGCCGTTTCGCTAGCTTCACTTGTACCAAACTCGGTATTACGCGAGGCGAACGGATGACATAGGCAAACGACACATCGAAACTTGATAATTACGACATTCGTGTCAAGTAACAAGATGACAACATGTCACACTATCCCAAAATCGATTTTACGTGAGGCTAATAATGGACGAAGGTATATAATGGGTGCAAACATGATAATCAAAGTAGCTAACGTGGTTGCTTGGGCGAGTTGGTACGACATGATTAACATAAAAAACAGCGCCAATAACGAGGGACAAGAGAAAGAAGGAGACAGACAGCCGCACTGTCTGCCGCTGTCTGTCTCCTTCTTTCTCTTGTCCCTCGTTATTGGCGCTGGTTTTTATGTGAATCATGATAATCAAGAAATGCGTGTCATGTGACAACATGACTACATTCCACAGTCAAGGCGCCAATACATTTCGACGTGATGGGGTCCGCGTGCTCGCCGGTGTTCATTTTGTCGCTTCAGGTCGGCGTTGCCTCGCCTGGCGCCGGTCCTGCCATATTCTCACAGGGGTGCGCCGCGCTGCGTTGCTTTGACATATGCACGTTTCAGCGCGTCCGACGTCCCTCGGTCACGAAAAGAGGGAGACCCAGTGTAGTCTGGGTAACGCATCGGTGGGAAATGTCGCATTTCGCAGCGGTTGCCGTAGGGCCGAGCCGACGGACGCTGGTCGCGCCTGGTGTCAGACTATAGGGCACTCGCGTTTTGGCAACGTAGCGTCGCTGTGCCGAGCATTTACGTGCGTCAACGCTACATTGGAGCATATTTGGCCCGTCATGGTGCGCTCGCGGCCATTTCGCCAGCTCCACATATACCAAGTTTGGTGTTGCGTGACGTCATTGAATGACAAAATATATGACTGGTGCAAACATGACAATCCCGACATGCTTGCCATCTAAGATCATTACAACAAACCGCGCTCATAGCGGGCTTGCGGACGTTTCGCTAGCTCAGCATGTGCTAAATTTGGTATCACGTGACGTGAATAGACGACGAAGGTAAACGAGAACTCCAAACATGATAGTCATGACACGGATGTAAAGTACGGCATCATTTACCTCCACCTCGTAACCTTAATTGTGCTGATTTTAAAGTGGCATATCCACATTTCTCAATCGTTCTTCGCATATCATAGATTGCCACTGTACGTGGGATCTACCTTTTATTTTTCGCGTTTCGCTGCAGTCATGGTATGGACGCAGACCGTGGACGCGTAGCGCTTTCAGCCGCGTTCGTTTCTTGCTCCACATTATCGGTCCATTAATCTCTCCCGCTGTTGAATGTTTCAACAAAACAACTGCGTCGTATATCTTAGGCTGGCTTATCTGTAAGAAAATCATAATGTGCGCGGAAAAGTGGTTTAGCAGACATTGACTTAGATTGGGCTGTTTCTGACAAAGCAACACACACACACACACACACAATCACACACGCACGCACGAACGCAAAATTAACGTGACCGCTGGAGCAAACGCCGCCGTCGGCTGCCCAGAAACGCAAGCTGTCGTGCAACTGCTACCGTAATTGGGCAGACTGACTGACTCAATAACTTTATTTCGTCCTGGAGATGACATCCTTAGGCGCCTTGTCTGCGGACTGCGTCCACGACGTGACTGGGAGTATAATCTAGAAGGACAGGTCATACGGACGGTCCTGCTGAAGAATTGTGAGAAGTGTATCCTAGTTCTTTGGAGTGGTTCGAGACCCGCCGTCCACACTCAACTCGGGGTATTGATGCAACATGTGTTCAAAGTTGCATCGCGACATGCCGCATCGGGGGCATTCCGTATAAAGCCCACTCGTGAATGTTGCATAAACTAACGCTGAAGGATATGCTTCTGTCTGCAGGAGATGGAAGGATAGTGCAGGGGCTCATTTAGTCTAGGGTGCGGTAACAGAAACTATCACCGCTCGAAAACATAGTGCTGACGGATTTCATTTTGTCTGTCTGCACGTGCAGAAAAAAGAAAACAGAAGGTAAGCGTTTAAGCCTCAAGCTGAAGAGCCCCAGTTTATTGTTTTATTATGCGTCCATCTTTTACAAAAGGCCATGTGAACGCAGCAGTCCATGGCATTGTCCATATCACGTGCTCCAGACACCTCAGCCGTCCTGGAACGCGGGCGTCTCCTGGCCAAATCGTAGGGTACGTGGTTGCATTACGACATGCGTTCCTAGAAGCGCTGGTCGCGTTCGATGCAACGCCACAGTCGCGCGCTATCAGTGGCGTTATTTTTGCTGTTGGGGCTTGGCGTCATCCATTGGAACTTGTTATTTTTTTATTTTATATGACTTCATCTGGTCGCCTGGCAATTTCTTCACACTGCGCAGTATCGGCGCCAGCTTCTTCGGCAAGTGCCGCCGACAGTGGGTAGAGTCGCGCTTGTTCTCACCGGACCTGCCACTCGTCATCGTGCGTTGCGTCTGTGAGCTCAGCAGACTTTCCTATAAAAAAATAGTCATTGCGGCGGAAGAGCAGTTGGTCGCATTGAGGAGAGCAGCGAATACCAGTGCTCTGTCCGTCAGTCGCCGTGCCCCAGCGTGAGCTTGCCACTATGCCGGGTCTCCTCAGAAGAGACGGAGGATGGTCGCGTCTGGTTTTGAGCAATGTTCATCGTCCGGCGGCGGCGTTAACTACCTGGTTCCATGCACGAGCGCCGAGGGTCGCCCCTGTGACATCTTCAAGAACCTCCGCTTCTGGAACGCGTTCTTCTGGCCGGTGGGTCTCAAGCTCCGAGAAGTTCATCCGGGTCAGCTGAGTATAGAAACAAGCCGCGAGATTGTGTTCACCTTGGAGGAGCAGAAACACAAGCGCAAGGCCGCCACACTTTTGCAGCACCTGCTCATACACCACCACTGTTTGGTTGCCGTGCACCTCAGCGGTGGCTTATTGGTGGCCCATCACCGACTCATACGCAACG
The DNA here is from genome assembly GCA_013436015.1 of Rhipicephalus annulatus. Classification (NCBI taxonomy): domain Eukaryota; kingdom Metazoa; phylum Arthropoda; class Arachnida; order Ixodida; family Ixodidae; genus Rhipicephalus; species Rhipicephalus annulatus. The sequence goes on from WOVY01009794.1 coordinate 1,105,035, forward strand.
CGTTGGTCAAAAGTCGCAGCCTTCGAAAGCTCACAGTGTGGCTCAATAGTATGAACCCGCGAGTGTTGCGGAGCTTCGCCGTGGCGCTGCCACGCCTGAAGAATTTAGAGGAACTCGATTGCCTTATATATTTAGAGAAGACATTTTGCGAGGGCCTCTCGGAGTTCCTGGTGAACGCTGAATCATTGACGACGTTCACACTCAGGAGGCATTTACTTGATGCCCCTGGCGGGAGGATTATTTCCCAAGGTCTCATTCGGAACGCGAGCATCACAAGCCTTTCCCTGCACATGACGAGGAACTCGTACGGGAAAGAGTTAGCTAACTACCTACGTGAGACACAAACTCTCCGAAAGTTGACTTTAACTGCCGAGAAGTACGCCAATTTTGACCAAACAGAGCTACGCCTGATCATCCGCTCGCTCTTCCGCACAACCACTCTCTCCGAGGTGAGAATAGAGAACTTCAAGATGAATGAAGGTAACAGCTGCCTCGTGGCCTTTTTTCTCAGTGTAAACCAGTCGCTAAGGGACTTCCACATGGTGAGGTGCAGCTTATACACTGATGCATACCCACCAAGAACGGCCATATTCCGTCCTTGGCTAACGGCCTACCGAGAGAACAAGACGCTAAAGAAGCTTACCATGGAGCTATCTTGCTTCAGCCTGGAGCAGTGCAGGTCTCTCTTCGAGGCGCTTAAGTTTAATGCGTCCCTGAAAAATATCACGGTGGAGTGTGTCCAACCCACGTCTGCGGCCGAGATAAGTCGGGCCATGCGGGAGACTGGCGTGCGAGAACGCTTCTTCTTCAGCAGTCCTTCCTACGTCATTGATCCCGGCATGGGACTCACGGAATGCAAGGACCTGTCGAAGTTCGCGGTTTCGTCAAGTGTCCTCAGCCACAGCGACAGCTTCCGTACCACGCTGCGCGTGTTACCTTCGTGCGCCCACGTGACGTCACTGTCGATCACTGTATGGGAGGAGTTGTTTGACTAGAACGTAATGAATGCCCTGATTTCGCAGTACATTGCAACAACGACAGTGCTGAGGGAGCTGTCACTGACCGTATTTTACGAAATCTGGGACCATGCGAACCAAGTCGAAGGTGTACTGGTGCGAGCGCTAGCCATCAACAAAAGCATACGTCGGCTGTGCATCTGTGATATCAGCTTCAACGAGAGTGATATTCAGGTGCTGACAGAGACGCTGCAATCAACTCGGACACTGTGCTACTTTTCCTACTACCCGAGAGACCAGCAGTCAACCGTCTCACTTTTACAGAAGCTATCGCGCAACTTCTCCTCAAACTACACGATCCTCGAACTGAACGGGTACATGCACCAGGTAGACCACCACGACTTGTTCATCATAGACGACGTCTTGCACCGTAATGTCTCGTTGGTGGCGCGTGCGGCCCACTTCGTGACGGGAACCAGGCACAGGTACTTAGCAGCGGCTGCCGAGCTCGTGCACTCGAGCCCAGGGCTTGTGGAGTCTGTTCAAGAACTCGCGTCCGTCGACGAAGGCGAAGCCCGGTCGAGGATCAAGAACAGCCTCAAGAGCTTTTCTGAGTTGGATGACTTCATGCGCCTGGCTGGGGTCGTCAAGTACGGCGTCAGTTGCCACAAGCGGGACGACGGACAGAAGCAGCTGGTGGACATTGGTAGGGACTGCTGGTTGTGCATCCGACAGTACCTTAAAGTGGGTGACATTCGCGATGAACAATAGGTACATAATTATTTTCAAGTGTCGTAGGTATCTGCATTATGGTTGCCATTTGGTGCATTCAAGTTACATCCCACTCTATACCATACGATGACTGTTTGCGAAGCTTATATATGGCAAGTGTTATTGTCAAGCCTGGCTGAGGCATGCAGGAGTTCCTTGCTCTTCAATCCCTTATCTGGATATTACATATGTTCAAGTTCATTGTCGTGTTCTGAATGTACCAATAAGTAGCTATTGGGCTAGCTAGCCACAGTAAGACGGCGTTGTACGAGCATGATCATACGTGCGTGATTGATACCGCCACCGTTGGGTGTTGGGTAACGGCAGGGGAAACAAAAATTTTGTTGTATTTAATTAATTTATTTAATACTGCAGAACCTCTGGTACAAGCTGGTGGGTCCATCAGACACTGCATGCACAGTTGGTATGGCATGACACTGTGTAATTCTATGACACTGCACTGTTCCACCTTGTTGTTATTTAAGTTGTATTGTCTAAAACGTGCGCATGATAATAAGTGTCGCAGCACAATCACTTCTCTTAATATAATTGGTGCACAGAAGCTAGTAATGGTACACTTACCCCCGTATTCAGAAACGCTGCGTCTTTGAACTTGACTTGCCACCGACTTCAATGCAGCACAAACGCGTCTCGAACGCGCTGTTTTTAGGCGGTGGCTCGAAAGGCATTACAAACGCACAGACGTGTTTCAAACGGGATGCATTGAAGGTGGTTTCAAGTCAAGTTCAAGTCAAGGAGCGTTTATGCATACGGGGGTGAGGGCTATTGTTAGAGGCAAGAATGAGTTTGGCATGCGTTTAACCCAGCCACTTCTATGATGCAAAGTGCTTCGTAGATGGCTATACCTGGTGATTAGCGGGATTTTTTTCGTTGTCAGAATATTTTTGGTGGCCTGAAATGTATGAAATTCGTAAGTACATGTTATATACCTTTTACATGTTATATACCCATGTTATATACCCATGTCCGCAGTATACGGCAAGAGTTGGCACACCTGGCTTGAGCCTTCCGCCCGATACTTGTTTTCTCACCATAACATAGAGAGCGAAAAATGACCTTATGCCTTTGCAACACCCCCCGCCACTTCTAAATTGTATCAACGTGGTGCCATCCACCCCATCTCGCACCCCGGAGAAAAGAAAAACAAAAATAAAACGCGGCATACCCTCAAAGTGAATATGATGAGTGGACGAAGCAGGGAGATTGTTAAGTGTTACCATCAATCACTTTCGATATTGACCATTCACGCATATAAATGAGCGAAAAAGCGGTGTACAGTGATGTTTACTGTCATAAATGGTATGTTGCGTAGAGTTGCGAATCTCGTTTAGCCTTCAATATCAATGCTTTGTGGTATCGGAATGTAGTTAGTATAGATAACAATTATACGTTCCTCTGGTGGCTGTTGGGTGTTTCCAGTTATACATCACGAATCGTGGAGCATATCGAGAGGTGATTCGCTGCCCAAGCTGCAGTCGCTGTCCGTGATCATCTTCGTTTTCGTCATCGTCATTGCGTAAAGTGAGTATATTTTGCATGTGCCGTGCCGTAATGGAATCTGTACCTAATTCACGGTATTAGGACCTGGGTCTGTCCTTGCGTTCTTAACATTTCTCGGTCCCTTTGACATAAACTTGGGTAGCTTTACTTTTCTTTTGTTTCCATGTGACTGCGAACCACACCTATAGATCATTTTCTGCAAGAGATACGAGCGTCGCCATCTTGGGTTGGGAAGTCTATGCACAGACCCAACCACTTTCATACATATACGCCCCTACCATATCACTGTTTGCTTAGCTAATACCGATACAAACCACAAAGGTTAAGAGTCCGATACGGCTGTACTCAAACCCATTCGTAAAGCAGTCTGTAACCGTCAAGTGTTTGTCTTCATGTTCACTTGTGAAGTAGCGCACAGAGACAAGGCACAAAGAGTACGGAAAAGGGCGCTGTCCCCTTTTTCTCCATGCGCTGCTTCACAAGTGAACATTAACTATCATCAAATCAGTCAACTTTCAACGTTGTCTGCTTATTTCCGAAGTAGGTGGCACTATATATGTAATACCATGGACAAATATACCCACGCGAATTAAAGGGAAAGATGCGTGGATTAGGAGTGATTGGACCTTCTTCAAGCCCACTTGCGCCGCCAAGCGGGGGCGCAAGTGCTCACGGGGAAAAGTTTGTACGCCGCTGCTGCCACCGCGACGAGCGCGCGGAACTGACGCTCTCTATTTGCGCCGTGCCAGCGCTTCTGGAGATCGAGTGTATGCGGCAAGGTGTGGTATATTACTGCGTGATTCACTCACGAGTTTCTGTGTTTAGCTGCGATGCGGCCTGCCTGCGATTTCCGCTTGTCCCCTACCTGTTCAGCCTTATGAGAGGTTTAGAAGCGTTGTTTAATTGGTATTATTATCAAGCGTCAATCCGCCTTCGGCACAAATAAACAAAGAGTACAACTTGGTTGCCTGAATTGTGCAAGAACTCTCCATGAATTCACACATGCAATGGAAATCAGTGTTCATGGCGCTGTTTGCGAGTAAATTGTAAGGTTGGGGCATTTAAAGGGAGCTCTAGAAATAACCACAATTTCTTAAAGTAAGATACATTGACTCGAGCACTGCGTGTCGCTCGAACCTTCCTTGTCACTATATTTGCAGGATGGAATGAGACTTGCAGAGCAAAAAGAGCGAAGTAGGAGAAGGAAAGCTATTGATGTACAGATCGGAAACGCTCACTCACAACTGAAAGATTATAGCACGCGTTAAAAAACATATACATATATGAGAATATTGGGGTTCGTCGCGCCTGTCGAGAGGAGGCACAAAAAGGCAACCGACCAAGATGCGTGCATATACAGTTGATTAATAAAGTCACGTTTCTTGCTTTGAAAACATAGCGAACGTTGACTTAAACAAGGTGCGGTGTTCTTTATGTTGTTATGCATATGTGATTTGGTTATGAGCCTCTGGGTAGCGGGGAACAGGCAGATTGTAGAAGAGGACGTTCGGCTAGCGATACAAATTATCACCGTGTGACCTACTAAACACTGTAAATTATTTGTTAAAGTACGCCTGGATTCCGTTTGAGTGGAAATTAGCTAAAATAGTGCCGATACAAAAAAGACAAGGATTCGGATATGTCATAGAAAACACTCGACCCATTTTTCTTACATCTAATATGGTGAAGTTCATCGAAAGAGTGCTGAATAAAAAAATTCTAATATGGATGGAGGAAAATTCGATATTAAATCCAAATCAAATTGGCTTCAGAACAGATTGCTCAATCTGGTGTGCACACGCAGATTTAGAAAGCCGCATTCAGGTTGCTCGCAAAAAAAAAAACAACATGCGGCACTAGTGACATTGGATATAGCTAAGGCATACGATAGTGCAGAACATTCAGTTTTATTAGACATATTAGAGAGCCACAATCTCCCAAAATATATATTGGCGTGGGTGAGGGAATTTTTGAGAGGAAGGGAGTTCTATTGCTTTAAGGATGGTTGCGCATCGTCAAAGTGCAAACAAACACGTGGTGTCCCCCAAGGCGCTGTATTATCGCCAGTTCTATTTAACATCTTAATGAGCACTATACCGCATTGCCATGACGTGAAGGTGTTTGTATATGCTGATGGTATTGCATTTTTCACGGCACATAGTGACGTATTATTTTTATATCAAAAGCTACAGATATATGTCAATATGCTGGAGAGATGGCTAGATCCAGTTTGCATGACCTTAAATGTAAATAAGAGTGCAGTATTGATATTCCCGTTATCCAATCCCATCTCAATTTCAATATGTTATAAACAAGAGCCCATTCTGCAGGTGGACTCTCTTAAATATTTGGGAGTAATTTATAATGCCAACCTAAACTGGACTCCCCACATAGAAAGCATGGCATCTTATGCACAACACGCCTTAGGAATTCTTCGTAGACTGAGCAGCCGCCGATATGGTCTACGCAGAAGCTCAATGGTGATGATCTATAAAATGTATATGCGACCAATCCTATAATTTGGGTGCGTATTGTTCTCAGGTGGCCCTGCTTATAAAATAAAGCCTCTGGTTATGCTGGAACGAGAAGCTTTGAGATTGTGTCTAGGACTTCCGAGGTTTGTAACAAACAATGTTTTGTATCAGGAAGCACGATTACCTACATTGCCTTGCCGTTGTCGTATCCTTGCGGTTCAGACGTTTCTGAAGTTTTATAGCTATGCGCCAAGACGATCTGAATATGATTTTATAATTGACCCAGACAGATTTTTTCTTGCCCATTGGCCACTCTTTAGAACCACTCAAATTGCTTTTGTCCAGAAACAACTAGATAGGTTAAATGTAAAAATTCGAGATGTGATTGCGGCGCAGGTTACAAATCAAATTCTTAAGATAGAATTCGATGAGATTTCTCCCTCTAAGCCCAAATTACAATCCTATAGGGTCTTAAATAGCCTAATGCAGGATTGTGTTGCACACGCAGAAACGAATAATATTATAGCCACAGATGCTTCAGTAATGGATGAAAAGACAGGTGTAGCTATATACTCCCATTCGCTTGACTGGTCCTTTTCATTAAGATTACCGGATTTCACCCCAGTTTTTGAAGCTGAGCGGTTGGCAATAGTTCTAGCGCTGAGAAAGCTACCTTTGAATGCCGCTAATGCGATCATAATCACGGATTCACTGTCAGTATGTACGTCGATTACGGCGTCAACAAAATCGATGGCCTTAAAGACGCTCCTTATGCTAGTTCCTCCTCAGCTGCAGCTACTGAAATTAGTATGGGTACCCGGTCATTGCGGCTTAGAAGTAAATGAAATCGCCGACTCTCTAGCACGAGCAGCATTGAAAGGGCCAGTACTATCAGTCCTTCCCGAAGTGGCCACTATAACTGTGACAAGATACAGAAAGCTTGCGCTTTGTGCAGAGGCTATGGAAGCAATATTGTCAACACCAGAATTTACTCACTTAAAATTTCCATGGAAAATTCATTGGTGTGCTACAAGACAGTTGGAAACCATAATAACCAGATTTCGATGTAGTGTCCCCCCGTTAAATTTCTATTCACATAGGGCTTGTCTGGCGATATCACCACTATGCAACTTTTGTTCAGAATTGGAAACAATAGAGCTCTATTTTTTATCATGTCGCCGATACAAATTGCTCAGGAAAACATTCTTAGTCCTCCCATTCGCTAGCCTGGGGCTGAATTTCACTATAGAAAACATACTTTCCTCCGGTGCTTATGATCTGGGCTTCGGCCACGAGAACATTTTCTATGCAGTTTGCAAGTACCTTCATGAAAGTAAAAGAATTAAGCTTTTAATTGCGTGATTATTCGTCGTGCAAAGAAATTCCAACGTACACAAGAGCATTGTTTAACCATGCTGATTCTTATTCAATATAATGAATAATTCTCTTATCTGAACGAGTGACAAACAACTATTGCACTCCTTTCATTCTGCCTAGGGTGCCCTTTCTTTTTTCTTTCTTTTTTCTGGTGGGTGGTTTCGATATTTAAAATAATCTTTTTGAATTAAGTCATCGATCTTGGCCGATCCCCCTGAGTGGGTACGAGCCATGGAATTGGAATCAACATCACCATCATCATCATCATCGTCAAGATAGGCCTCCGGTCCACGACCCCTTAGAGTCTAGCAGTACGCCACAGCGTAATAAACACATTACTAAACGTAACAGGATGGTGGAGGTGCGGGATACAGCACGTCGATGAACCACGGAGCCACAGCTGTTTGAACTTCGCCGGAGCCGTCGTCTTGCTGCTCTACCACCGACAACAACCATCATGACCGAGAGCGAAGGTCACGGCTTCTCAACCACGTAACACTATGTATGTCTCCGAGATTTCTCGCATGGTCTGCTTATAGGGGGACTCTCCAAGTTTGCCATGCCTTCGGAGACGAGTTTGCATCTGCGTGAGTGGAAATGGGAGGTGGGACAATATGGCTCCATTCAATGAATTTCGCTGCTCTCTGAGGCGCTTGTTAATAGACCAACCAGCCTGACTGATGTATATATGTGAACAGAAGAAAGGGGATTTCGGTTAGCCACTCTTGCACATCAACCGAAACAGCGACTGGCGTGCCTTTCACAGTATACCTTTCTCGGCCCACTGCAGACTGCGACTTTTTGCGCAACGTGGGAGAAATGTTACTAAGGGTGCAGAAAACACAACCCTCACCCCTTACCGCTTCGCAACTTCCTTTCAGACTTTGCAGAATGCACGAATAGAATAACTGCAATACCTCTCGTTTCCTCGCCGGTTAAGGCTGTTGAAATTAATCTTTGTTTGCAGCGCAAATGAGCAGTTCACAAACGAATTAATATGATATGAAAATATATCGCGCCTCCTGGAGGTGATCAATTTGAAGCTTGAAACTATTGGTCAGGTATGATTTGTGCAAGTTGTCTTTGTTGTTTTTTGCTTCAATGCGAAGCGTAAGTACATCATTAATTCTTAAGAATGGGTTAACGCAATGCGGAATATATTGCCAGAAAAGATGCTCCGCAGTGGCACTTAAGCATCTTATATAAGACAACGGAAATTGTTAAGGCAAGTTACCTCGTAGTGCATTTTAGTTTTATCCCTTCGTCTTTAAACATGGTCAGAATGTGTACCTTTATTATTTTTCACCGCGTGACTTATCCACAAAGAACTGTAAAAATTTTAGGCTTAACACTTTTTTGCAGCCTGGTGTTAACGGCCCGGTCAAACCGCGATGGCAGTAAATGCCATAACACCTTATGAGCAGTTCATCGCTGAATAATCATGAATTCAATGTTCCAGTTCGTATTCCTACCGCTAGCACCTTTTCACTGCATATATCGATACGCAAAAACTCGCATGTAGCTCATCACCTACGCTCTACTTATAACCGCTCGGTGATACCTACACTTACTGCTTTATTCGTTACACATTTCATGCGTAGATATGCATGCAGGTGCGTTCGGACCTTTCTAATCAACAAGCGGCGGACCATTGTTTTGGTTTTGTGCTCGCACAGCGCCAACGTGCAGCAGGCGGCAGAAGAGCCGGTTCTCTTGGCGTACGACTTTCCTTGTAGTGCTCCGCCCTCCCGCAGGGCACTGTGAGATTGCTTAAAAAAGGTCTATTGGATGTAGGCTGCTCCCTTTTGGACTGCCTCGGACTCATATTAGAGGCATGGCACCTAAAGTATCTACCATTGTCTTAACAAAGGATCACAAATTACAAAGTGAGCAAATGGCCACATCCATCCGCAAGTATAGTCACTTGGATCAAGTGATTTGCGGATCAGGAAAGCAAACCATTGTTCACCGGTTCGTGAGGATAAATTGTGAATTCGAATGTGGTAGCGCATGCGGCGCCAATATTCGCAAGACCTCTAAGATATTTATCGGCAGTGTTCTTCGACAATGTTCTAATAGCGTTTCAATTGAGCCACCAGCACCCCTCTCCCTCTTGACACGTCTCCCGCACGATCCAACTGAGCGCTGAGTCGGCTAAGCGGAACACTGACCCTCTCCGGTGTAGAGTTGACACATCAATATGCGTGATGAGATTCCGCAACCCGCAAAGATGCCTCTCGGCACGCGTGACTCGGCCTATACCATGGAGGAAGGAAACATCTGGCCTATACGCTGAAGCTTGACCGGTTGGCTAGACCTCAGATAGACGGAGGGCTGCTATCAGCGTCGCAATTTAGCACATTGGTAAGGTCCGTGCCGCGAAACTAAATATAAAAAAACTTTACTTTTGGTAAGGCCCACATAATGCTTTGAGGCTGCAACAATATTTCAGCGTGGATTTCTCGTGAAGTATAAAACACGCAAAGCGCCAACTCAAAGGATTACGGAAAGTTAACAAGGCTGCCGAAAATGACTTAGTTGGCTACGCCAGGCTTGCGCTTGCCGCTAAACAACTTTAAACAAAAATCTAAGGATGCCAAACAACACTATTTCAATACTGTACTCACTAGCTTTCTCAAAAGTAATCCACAAAATTTTAGAACCACTTTCGCTTAAAGAACACGCTCACCTCTCAACTATCGTCGCTTCAAAAATTTGATAAAGCAAACAGATATAACCAGTTATTTCATTCAGTTTTTACAAGAGATAATGACGTCATGCCGTATTCGGTTCCACGCGCGGTGTCTGTCATCGACCCTCTCGTTATCACAGACACCGGTGTTCTTAATCTTCTGCTTGCTCTAGATACTAAGAAAGCGTGTGGTCCGGATAATATACCTAACCAATTTCTGAAAAGGTACGCAGAATGGTGTAGCAGATATTTCGGCAGTATTTTCAGTAAATCACTTTCAACACAAAGACTACCAGAAGATTGGAAAATAGCGAAAATAATTCGAATTTATAAATCGGGAGATAAATCCATTGGATTCAATTTGAGACCGATATCTCTTACGAGCATGGTATGCAAACTACTGGAGCATATCGTCTTAAAATATTTAACAATTTTTTTTTTGAAAACGAGGATATCCAGTCCCCCAGCCAGCATGGATTTCGTAGGGGTTTTTTGATCACGACGCAGCTGATTGAGGTCATACACGATCTTGCGCTAAGTATTGGCAATCACAGCCAAACGGACGTAATCTTGCCCCGCCGCGGTGGTCTAGTGGCTAGGGTACTCGGCTGCTGACTCGCAGGTCGCGGGATCGAATCCCGGCTGTGGCGGCTGCATTTCCGATGGAGGCGGAAATGTTGTAGGCCCGTGTTCTCAGATTTGGGTGCACTTTTAAAGAACCCCAGTTGGCCTAAGTGTCCGGAGCCCTCCACTACGGCGTCTCTCATCTTACTTGACTTTTCAAAACCGTTTGATTGCTGTCAACAATGACAAGATGAAGAAAACAAAAATAGAAATAAGTTGTCTTGAATAGGTAATTTAAACGCTGAAATGAGGGAGGAGAAAAGAGCGCGCGGGGACGCGGATTTGGAAGAAGAGGGCCAGCAAAGCTGAAAGTTCATCATCATCATCAAGAGGGCGGGGGAGTGAGGAACGTGAGAGCCGGGACGTGGCGTTCGAGGGGCCAAGGGCTGCGGAAGTTCAGACTGGGTCTCACCCCAGGCTCCCGCCCGAGCAGCTGACTCAGCGAAAAACCACTGGAGCTACAGCTGTAGTGGTTCTTCAACATCGTCGCCACCGTTGAGCATCGATATGGCGTGTCATCACGCTTGAGAGCGACTCCCAGTGGACCGGAGGACACACCACAACAGTAAACGCGACAACTAGAAAACGCAAACGGTATCGGAAGTTGAAACGCGCGTCATTAGGAACGATTTCCTTTGCTTTGCTTTCCAATGTATGCGTGTTTTCGTTGTTTTGTTTCGTGATTTTTATGGTAATGATGTGGGAGTTTCGTTTGGTACCATCAGCCTCTATGGTTCATTTCGCAACGCTAGACGAGCGAACCAGGCATCAGCATATACGCGTGACAATTGCGTTTGTCACAACAAACTAATCGCTAAACTACAAAACATTATCGCAGACGGAGAAATTGTTGCTTGGGTGCGTGAGTTTTTGTCTAATAGGTCTCAGTTTGTTGTTGTCGAAAAAATTGCATCAAATATTGTGCCGGTTACGTCAGGAGTGCCCCAGGGCTCAGTGCTCGGGCCCTTGTTATTTCTCGTGTATATCAATGACAAAGCTACTTATATAGACTGTAAAATAAAGTTATTCGCGGTTGTCTGTATAATTTATAGAGAAATCAGAAATGACCAAGATCACTACTCGCTAACACAACTCTCTCATGATATTTCTGAAAGGTGTTCAAACTGGCAGATGACAATCAATGTAAAAAAAATCAGCTTGCATGACAATAACGAGGAAGAGAATGCCATAAAACTTTTGCTACACTATAAGTGGCACTGCTATCAGCAGTATGCACAAACATAAATACCTAGGCTTAACAAATACGTCCGACTTAAGGTGGTACAAGTACATTAGAAAGATAATTAATTCATCTGCCATGCAAAAATTATTTTTTCTTCACACATCTATTCAAATGGCGACATTGTATACAAAGCTCTTGGCCTACAAAACATTCGTTAGGCCTATCTTCGAATACGGAAAAAGAGTGTGGTTTGCTCACACCAGCACAAGCATAAAAAAAATTGAAGCAGTACAGAGGAAAGCCATGAATTCATTCATAACAAATATAAACGTGAACACTCGCCCACTAGTCTGCGAACTCTTTCTGAACTTCCTATGCTAGAAGTACGTGCAAAACAAGCACGTCTGAGATTTCTTTACCAACTCCAGCACAATTATCTGAAAATAGACATTCCAAATTATGTGTCTTATTCACAAGCACGAGCCACAAGACACAAACATACACACACATTAGTGCAATACAAATGCAACACTGATGCGTTTAAATATTCTTTTTTTTTCGGTTGCTATTCGCGAAAAGAACAATTTGGCCCCTCACATCACCAACACTGAGTCACTGTTTCAGTTTGAATTAGCAATTGAACACAATCCTTAGCTTCTTTAAATACCCAGTGACAATAGCAATGAAACAAATATGTACTACTTGTATGTTCTGTAAACAGACATGTAAGCGGCCTTGTTGTTAAACTTGCAATTTTTGTATGCAGTTGTATTTTTTATTATGTTTTGTAAATATTGCTAATGTAGAAAGTGCCAAGTTGATGTTGCTTTTGTGTTCTGTATAAGTTTTTTTTACTATGATGAGCAATAATTGCATCAGTACAGAGCGCCCATCTGCTATGATCTCGGTAGAGACTGGCAGTATTGCAAATAAATATGTCTATGTATATAGACGAAAAAAAAAACAAGCACCATCAACTCTCTTCGCCTAACAGACTGGCCTTATTTGCCACTAGTCACGCTAATTTTCTCCCGTATTTCTGCATTTTAGCCACGCACACTCTAACCGTGTCTTATTCATTTCAATCGCGGGTGTCATTCTATCGGTGTCCCCAAAGGTAAAGGCGTCATCCACACTGTAGTACACAAACATGCTAGCAGTAGGTATATCACTCTTCAGTTGAAACTGGCTTCATAGTTTCCGTCTCTTCCCCACAGGATATGCAGGTCTGTTGCTTTTTGATGATTGCCTGTTCGCGGTGGGATGTGTTGTTCGGCGTGATCAACCCTCACGCCTCCCCCCCCCTCCTCCATCAAGGCTAGCTACAAACCCTGCTTAAAAAAAAACGATTAGACCTCGCATTTATAAATATTTTCCGCGTCAATACTTATTTGTGGTTACGTCTGTGGTGCTTTTGTTTTTCTTTAGTCTATTCGTTCCATTTATTTCACCCAAACTTCCTTTTCATCATGTTTCCCTTTCCTGAGAGACGAGGTAGATGCCCCGCTTTATGAAGAGGCAGTTGCCAGCCCCTGCCGTCCCCATTTCCTTTGTGTCCGTGTTTTAAATGCGAAGCGTTTCTTTGCGTACTGTAGGAGCTTTAGGTGCCTATCTATCTATCTATCTATCTATCTATCTATCTATCTATCTATCTATCTATCTATCTATCTATCTATCTATCTATCTATCTTTCTTTCTTTCTATCTATCTGTCTATCTATCTATCTATCTATCTATCTATCTAGCCGCCTACGACTTTTAGCTCTTCTGGCTGTTTAGATAATGGTATTGATACCAAACTTGGTATGGCGTAGCATGACTATATGAAGAACCTATTTGACTAGTCATAACATCAAAATCATGATATGTATGTAATGAATGTCATGAACGACATTTCATGGTCTCGCAGCTCTTGCGGTGGTTTCGTTCACATGGCACGTTGCAAAACTACTAAGGTATGGCATGATTGCAAGACGAACACAAGCGCAGACGCTAACATGAAAATCATGACATGTGGGTCATGTAACAACATGACAACATGCTACGCTCATGATGCGCTCGCGGCCGTTTCGCTAGCTTCCGAAGTACCAAACTACGTATACGCGACGCGAACGGACGACATAGGTAAATGACACATCCAAACATAGTAATCGCGACATGCGTGTCGTGCAACAACATGACTACATGCCACACTGATGATGCGCTCGTGGCCGTTTCGCTGACTTCACGTAGGCCAAAACTGAATTACTTGACGCCAATGATTGACGAACGTATGTGACTGGTGCAAACATGATAATCGTGAGATGCGTGCAATGTCAGAACATGACTACATGCCACATTCAAGGCGCCAATGGATTTCGACGTGACGGGGTACGCGTGCTCAACCGCGTTCATTTCGTCGCGTCACGTCGGCGTTGCCTCGCCTGGCGCCGGTTCTGCCAAATTCTCGCAGGGGTGCGCCGCGCTGCGTTGCTTTGACACATGCGCGTTTCAGCGCGTCCGGCATCCCTCTGTCACGAAAAGAGGGAGACCCAGTGTAGCCTGGGTAACGCATCGGTGGGAAATGTCGCATTTCGTCGGGTTGCGCGGAGGGACGCTGGTCGCACCTGGAATCAGACTATAGAGTGCTCGCATTTTGCTAACGTAGCGTCGCTGTGCCCAGCGTTTACGTGCGTCAACGCTACATTGGAGTATATCGGTTCCGTCATGATGCGCTCGCGGCTGTTTTGCCAACTCAACATATGCCAAATTTGGAGTTACGTGACGTCAATAGATCACGAAATATATCACTGGTGCAAATATGACAATCACGACAAGCGTGTCATATAAGATTATTACAACATACCACGCTCATAGCGTGCTCGCACCCGTTTTGCTAGCTCCGCATATCCTAAATTTGGTATCACGTGACGTGAATAGACGACAAAGGTAAAAGAGAAATCCAAACACGATAGTCATGAGACGGATGTCACGTACGACATCATTTACCTCCACCTCGCAACCTTAAATGTGCTGGCTTTAAACTGGCATATCCACATTTCTCAATCGTTCTTCGCATATCATCGATGGCCACTGTACGTAGGATCTGCCAAATTATTTTTGTTCGCGTTTCGCTGCAGTCATGGAATGGACACAGACGGTGGACGCGTAGCGCGTTCAGCCGCGTTCGTTCCTTGCTCCACATTTTCTGTCCAGAAATCTCGCCCGCTTTTGAATATTTCAACAAAACACCTGCGTCGTATATCTCAGGCTAGCTCATGTGTAAGAAGAGCTTAACATGCGTGAAAGACTGGTCTAGCAGGCACAGACCTCTACTGTTAGATCGGTCTACTCGTGACAAAGCAACACACCCAACCACCCACCAACTTACAGGCACACACACGCACACAAACACACACACATACACAAATACACACGCACGCACGCACGCACGCAAAATTTACGTGGCCGCTGGAGCATATGGCTGCCCACAAAGGCAAGCTGTCGTGCAACTGCTACCGTGCATTGACTGACTGAATAACTTTATTTCGACCTGGTGAGGACATCATCAGGAGCCTCATCAGCGGACTGCGTCAGCAACGTGACCGGGAGTTTAATCTGGACGGCCAGGTCATACCGACGGTCCTGCTGGGAAATCGTGAGAAGTGTATCCTGGTCTTTTTCAGTGATGGAGACCCGCCGTCCACACTCAACTCAGGGTATTAACGGAACATATGCTCTAAGTTGCATCGCGAGATGCCGCTTCGGGGGCATTTCGGATTATGCCCGCTCGTGAATGTTGCATAAACTAACGCTGGATTGGATAAACTTTTATTTGGTCCTCCAAAACACAGATCACTGTGTTGCGGGCAGCTCCCACGTGGGGACTGAGATGCCAAGCTCCTCAGCCGCCTCGCGGGCTTGGTGGACAGCCCAGAGCTGATCTGCCAAGGACGAGCTGCGGATTGCCGCCTCCCATCTGGCAGAGGTGATGTGCGATAAATGAGTGAATTTGGTGCACTGCCAGAGCATGTGTTCTAATGAAGCTATTTCCCCACAATGTGGACAAAGATTACTTGGGTATAGGTCAGGGTACATGATGTGTAACATTTTCAAAGTAGGGTACATCCGCGTTTGCAAAAGCCTTAATGTAAGTGCTTGGGGCCGGGTTAGATTTTTGTGAGGTGGAGGGAAAATCCTTCTAGACAGGTAGAAATGTTTAGTGGGCTCGTTATATGTTGTAAGAATTTCCCGGTTATCCCCTTCACCGGTAGAACGCATCCCCGGGGAGGCGCGGTTGGAGAGTTCTCGCGCCGCCTCGTGTGCTGCTTCGTTGAGATTGGGAGGGGAATCGTTGATTTGTCCAAGGTGAGCTGGGAACCAACTCAAAAGATGATGCGTTATGTTCTTGCCTTGCAGTATTTTCAGCGTTTGTTCACAGACCGTCCCCTTGGCGAACGCCCGTAGTGCTGCCATAGAATCACTGTAGACGACTTCAATGTTATCCATCTTGAGTGCTAAGGCGATGGCCACTTGTTCCGCAATGATTGGGTCTTTCGTCCTGACCGTCGCTGAGTTGACGACATGGCCAGCCCCATAAACTACCACTGCCACAAACGCTTTCCCATTGGCGTAGGAAGCCGCGTCAACAAATACGACCCCTCGTTCCTCGTTTGAGACTTGACGAAGTATAGTCCTGGCCCTCGCTACTCTTCTTCCGACGTTGTGTTCTGGATGCATGTTTCTCGGTATAGGAGATACCGTGATAGTCTCCCTGATGTTGTCAGGGATATCATTGTAATTGCGTCTGATTGCTATTGGGTGTTGGCCCAGCTCCTGCAGGATCATTCTCCCCGACCTTGTAGTAGATAACCTTGCAAACTGTGCTCTCTCTTGGGCTTCTGCTATTTCTTCGAGCGTGTTGTGTATGCCAAGCTCAAGCAGACGCTCGGTGCTGGTATGTATGGGTAGGCCCAGGACCTTCTTGATAACTTTCCTGAGGAGCACATTCAGTGTCTCGGACTCTGCTCTTGACCAGTTGTGCATTGCTGCCTCGTATGTGAAGTGACTTAGAACAAACGCATGCATCAACCTGATGAGGTTGTCTTCCTTGATCCCATTTCTTTTGTTGGCCACTCTGCGTATGAGGTGCACCGCACTGTGTTTTCCGAGTTAACTTGGCTATAGATTTGCTGTTGGCGCCGGTAGACTCTATCAGCATTCCCAGGACTTTTATGGAGTCGACCCTCTGGATGGCATCCCCTTGATTTGTACGGAGATGGATGTCTATCTGGTTTAACGGCTTCCATCCCCTGGGCTTCGGCCCCCGGCGAGCAGTCCGATAAAGCAAGAGTTCTGACTTGCTCGAGGAGCACTTGAGCCCGGAAGGGCGAAGGTAGTCTTCTACGGTGTCAATCGCCTCTTGCAGAGCGTTCTCAATCTGCCCCTCGCTTCCACCTGTGCACCAGATGGCAATGTCATCTGCGTAGATGCTGTGCTTCAATCCTTCAATGCTCGATAATTTCTTTGACAGTCCAATCATGGCAATGTTGAACAGCATTGGTGAAATCACTGCCCCTTGTGGCGTGCCCCGTGCTTCTAGTTCCATTGCTGCGGTCTCGATATCTGCAATCTTCATCACGGCTTTCCGATCTGTAAGAAAGGACCATGCGTAGTCATAGAAGGCTTTCCCCAGACCAAGCTTGGAAATTGCTTCGAGTATGAATGCGTGGTGGATGTTGTCAAACGCTTTTTCTAGATCTAGGCACAGAATGGCTCTCACGTCTCTCGTTTCGTTGTCGATGACCTGGTGTTTGATAAGCTTCAACGCATCTTGTGTGGATAGTCCTGCCCTGAATCCAACCATATTGTGTTGTATATATGTCGTTATCTTCCAAGTACTTGTTTATCCTGTGCAGTATGGCATGTTCTGCAACCTTGCCGATGCATGATTTCAAGGATATAGGCCTCATGTTGTCCAAGTTAGGGGGCTTTCCTGGCTTAGGAATAAGGATCGTCCTGGCCAGCTTCCACTGCTCTGGCACCCTGCCTTCTTTCCATGCTGCATTGATCATATCCTTCAGGGTTTCAATTGAATCGTCATCAAGGTTACGCAGGGCCTTGTTTGATATACCGTCCGGGCCAGGGGCCGACCTGCCGTTGAGATCATGCAAGGCTCTTCTGATCTCCTCGATGTTAAAGTCGCCCTCAAGACCTGGATTGGCGTGTCCTGGTACTGTCTACTTGGTGGTGCCAATCCTCTTTTGATTGGGAGGTACTTATGCACGAGCTGCTGGACAACTTGCTGTTCTGTAGTGCGCCCTATCTCTTTATGCAAAATTCGAGCGATAACATGCTTTTGATTTGTTTTGGTGGTGTTTTCGTTGAGGAGATGCTTTAACATATTCCATGTCTTGCCATTGCGCATCCGACCATCGACGGAGTTGCAGATTTCGTCCCATTGCTGCCTCGATAGTGCGCGACAATGTTCCTCGACTGATCTGTTTACCTCAGCTATCTTCTTCCTCAGTCTTCGGTTCAGGCGCTGACCCTTCCAACGGTTCAGTAGTGCTTGCTTTGCCTCAAGAAGATGAGCGAGCCGGCTATCCATTCTTTCAACCGGAAAATCTGTGGTAATGGTGGAGGAGACGGATTTGATGTCATCTTTAATCTGTTTGACCCACTGCTCCAAGCCTTGTCTGTGGCCATCTTGTTCCCTTTCCATCCTTATCTTCCTGAACTTATCCCAGTCTGTGAAGTGAAATTCTCTCTGCTTTTTACGGTCCACGGAGAAGGTAGTGGCAAGAATGCAGTGGTCACTCCCTAGGTCTACAGCAAGGTTCATCCACTGGGCCTTCTTGATGTTCCTTACAAATGTAAGGTCCGGGGTGGAATCCCTGCAGCAAGATGTACCAAGCCTTGTTGGTAGGCTGGGGTCTGTGATTAGGGTGAGATTAAGTTCACTGGCACTTTGCCAAAGTCGCTTTCCTTTCCCAGTGTTGTACTTGTAACCACATGTATGATGAGGAGCGTTGAAATCACCTGCTATGACGAGTGGACATTCCCCGGCGATATTAACAGCTTTCTTTAGAACCGTCTTGAACCCTTGCTTTTGTTCCTTTGGACTGCTGTATATATTCAGAATGAAAATGCTCTGACGGTTGCTGGTACCCGGCACGATCTCTACCAAGACGTGTTCCAACCGGCCTTCTTCTATCTTGAGGTCGTGGGTTACGTGCGTTAGTTTGTTGCATACGAAGGTGCAGACTCCCCTCCCTTCAGTATCCCCTATTACAGGCCGGAATCCAGGCAACGTTGCTTGCGGTGAAATGGGGTCTCTTGTAATAATATAATATGAGGCTTTTCTTCGCTGCTCCTAATATACTGCTGCAGGGTTGCCTTCTTTTTAAGGTAACCTCTACAGTTCCATTGCCAGATACGAAATGCTTCACGTAGCGCTGCCATCATGGCTATTACATAGGCGGCCAGAGCCTGATGCTGCACCTGTCGACAGGTTTGGTACCACTAGTATTGGTGGCCGAAGGGGTGAGCTTGGTGCATGAAGAGGCCTTGCTGTGTTGTGCAGATCTGCTTCGAGCTTTGTAATGCGCAAAGTCATATGCTCTTCCAGTGCCGCCACGCTTGATTGAGCCTACCCATCTGCTCGCTAAGATTGGCTACTACTTTGCTGAGCCTGTCAAACACCTCTTTCATATCTGGCATGGTCGTTTGGTTGGCTTTCACGTCTTCTGCCATGACTGCCCTCTTTTTCGCGGTTTCTCGAGTCCCCCACGTTTTCAGCCACAGGGGACATCAACTGGCTGAGGCATTGGCTGTGAAGATTGCGCGCTGGTTAGCTTAGTGAGAAGAATTTTATTTCCTTTAACTCAGCTATAGCCCTCTCATTCGATTTTTGTAAGTCTCGCGTTTTCTTGCTCTAGCTGTGCAATTCTATCATGCTCTGGCAGCTTACCTGTCATCACCTCTGCCCCGCCGTTGCGCACTCGCTCAGCCCAGCTGCCTTTCGAAGTAACTGCAGGCGTCCTCCCCGGGTGTGAAGCCGTGATCTCGAACTAAACGCCAGGCAGCTGGCCATTCGGGTGCCGCCCAGGCTGATCCCGACCCTGATGGTGACCTTGAGAACTCGAGCGCCCCCGTGATTTGCGAGCGGGCCTTGGGTCTAGAACCTCTTCTGTAACGCGACCTCCCCCTGGAGTGGGGCCGCCTTTCCTGTTCTTGTGTAGTCTGGATGCTCTTGGTCCCGTAGGCTGGAATAAGCCTGCTTGTCATTGATGTCTGGACTCGATGTGATTGACGCGTCCCGGGCTTCTGCGGCTGCTCGCGATCTTTCCCAACGTCTGCGTCTGACGACGTATGGCACTAAGAACCTGTTCTTGCACTCCTTGTCTGCTGTGGGATGGTGACCGTCGCACAGCCTGCATCTTGGATTGCACTGGTGCATGCTATCTGGGTTCTTGATCTCGCAGCCTCTGCAGATTGTTTCAGCTGGGTTCGGACAGACGTCAGACCGATGTCCCAGCTTTCCACAGACGTAACAAATATCGATGTTCTTGCAGTAAAGGGAAGCACTGCAAAAGTGATGGTCCATATCTCACGAATCTGGGCACCTTGTGTCCTTCGAACGCTATGATGATTGTCCCGGTGTCCTTGATTCTCTTCGCCTGCAGCGCGAGCGGGTTGTTCGCGTTCACAATCTTTCGGGGTCAAAATGTCCTGAGTATCGCTTACGGGGATCCCGCGAATCACTCCTTTACAAGTGCGTGGGGTGCCGCG
>WOVY01009795.1:0-171133 GCA_013436015.1 Rhipicephalus annulatus
CATCATGGTTATTACATGGGCGGCCAGAGCCTGATGCTGCACCTGTCGACAGGTTTGGGTACCACTAGTATTTGGTGGCGAAGAGGTGAGCTTGGTGCATGAGGAGCCTTGCTGTGTTGTGCCGATCTGCTTCGAGCTTTGTAAGCGCAAAGTCATATGCTCTTCCAGTGCCGCCACGCTTGACTGTAGCCTACCCATCTGCTCCTAAGATTGGTGCTACTACTTTGCTGAGCGTGTCAAAACCCTCTTTCATATCTGACATGGTCGTTTGTTTGGCTTCCACGGTTCTGCTGCCATGACTGCCCTCTTTTCGCGGTTCTCCAGTCCCCCACTTTTTCAGCCACAGGGACTCAACTGGCTGAGCATTGGCTGTGAAGATTGCGCGCTGGTTAGCTTAGTGAGAAGAATTTTTATTTCCTTTAACTCAGCTGATAGCCTCTCATTCGATTTTGTAAGTCTCTCGTCGTTTTCTTGCTCTAGCTGTGGCATTCTATTATGCTCTGGCAGCTTACCTGTCATCACATCTCTGCCCCCCCGTTGCGCCTTCGCTCAGCCCAGCTGCCTTTCGAAGTAACTGCAGGCGTCCTCCCCCGGTGTGAAGCCGTGATCTCGAACTGAACGCCAGGCAGCTGGCCATTCGGGTGCCGTTCAGGCTGATCCCGACCCTGATGGTGACCTTGAGAACTCGAGCGCCCCCGTGATTGGGAGCGGGCCTTGGGTCTAGAACCTCTTCTGGAACGCGACCTCCCCCTGAAGTGGGGCCGCCTTTCCTGTTCTTGGGTAGTCGGGATGCTCTGGTCCCGTAG
Source organism: Rhipicephalus annulatus (assembly GCA_013436015.1). Classification (NCBI taxonomy): domain Eukaryota; kingdom Metazoa; phylum Arthropoda; class Arachnida; order Ixodida; family Ixodidae; genus Rhipicephalus; species Rhipicephalus annulatus. The sequence goes on from WOVY01009795.1 coordinate 807, forward strand.
GCTGGAATAAGTGCTTGTCATTGATGTCTGGACTCGATGTGATTGATGCGTCCCGGGCTTCTGCGGCTGCTCGCGATCTTTCCCAACGTCTGCGTCTGACGACGTATGGCACTAAGAACCTGTTCTTGCACTCCTTGTCTGCCGTGGGATGGTGACCGTCGCACAGCCTGCATCTTGGATTGCAACTGGTGCAGGCTATCTGGGTTCTTGATCTCGCAGCCTCTGCAGATTGTTTCAGCTGGGTTCGGACAGACGTCAGACCGATGTCCCAGCTTTCCACGACGTAACAAATATCGATGTTCTTGCGGTAAAGGGAGCACTGCAAAAGTGAAGGTCCATATCCACGAATCTGGGCACCTTGTGTCCTCGAACGCTATGATGATTGTCCCGGTGTCCTTGATTCTCTCGCCTGCAGCGCGAGCGGGTTGTTTCGCGTGTCACGAACCTTTCGGGACAAAATGTCCTGATTGCGCTTACGGGGATCCCGCGAATCACTCCTTTACAAGTGTCGTGGGGTGCGCGGCGTACGCGCTAACCTCGAAAACTTTGCCTCCAATGTCAATTTGCTTGACCTTGAGGTGTCTTGAAGCTCTGTCTTGGTCCGGAGTGCTTGCCACCATAATGTTCTGCTGCAAGTTGAACAGATGATGTCCTGCAGTGCCTCTTCCCTCTTTGATGCCGGCCGCCAGTATTATCGCGTCTGCCACGGCTCCAGTGCAATTCTCGAGATATTTAATCCTCCACGTGGGCGTAGCACGATTTTGCTGAAGTCCTTAGGTATGGCAGCATGCGTCCATCTTGCACGATTGTATGCTTGGTGTCATACCAACTACGACTGGCTCGAGCGCTCCCCGCAACGCCGGCTCGGTCGAGCCCTTGTTGGCAGCAGGAACGCTAACCGCGGCTTGCTTATTCCTTGAGCGTCTCGTTTCGGGCTTCCTTGCCAACCAATTTCTTCCGTGCAATCCTCTGGAGAGTTGTCCTCTCCATCTACTTGGTATCCATTCTCAGTTGCAGATACTGGAACGCGCAGAGCGTTGAGTCGCGTTGGCGCCGGGCCGGCGCATCGGCGACAATCGCCCTCTTTGGTTAGGCCTAAATCCCCCGGTGGCGTTGCCGTGTAAAAATGTCCTAAAAACGGTTTAAAAGTCACTCACCGGCACAAATGGTATCTGCTGACCTCTTGAGAACTTAGGCACACGATGAGAGTAAAAACTCGGCGACAAATTCGTGAATACCACAGGAAAGCATTCTTGAAAGCAGGAGCCGATCTTCGCGCGTCCGCACTGGTCGGCACCTAGAGCGTCCCGCCGAACAAGCCCCAGAAATACATATATTATATGGACACCTGCTCATGCCATCGCGGGGACCAGCAACAACGGGGCTGTACATGACGCAGCTCGAGGGCTCACCGACCGAGCTGCCCTCTCAAGTGCCGCCCCACCCTCCTCCGGTGATTACGGCGTGGCAGACGAGTGGGAGTGGGAGACAGAATGACCAGATACAATGAAATTACAAACATTATTGATTACAGAGGGGCATATTCCCGCCCCCTCACCCAAAATTAAAAAAAGACAGTCTGTCGAATGGCGGCAGTTACAAACTAGGACATATCCGAATCCTTCACTATCGCACATTATATATCCTGATACATACCAAACGGACAGGTGCAAGCGTTGCGACTCCAGAGCCACTCTGGAGCATATGTTATGGGAATGTAGAGGCATTAGTACTCATAACAAGTATGCGGCCTCTGCTGACAGCCTTCGCGCGCACTGGGATGCCGCAATGCTCAGTTCCGTCCTCGAAGACCAAATGTGGGCCGTCCAGCGGGCCGAGGAAGCCGCCAGGATTCAAGGACTCCTGGCCGTAACCTAGGCGGGCCAATCGCCCACCCCATCTACTCGCCGGACTCTGAATAAGTTCTTCCCTCCTCCTCTTTCCCAGACAGAAATATTTTGTTTCTAAACGACGTTTCTAAATAATGTTTCATTCTGAATGATCATCAATATGGCATCTTCTTGTTTGCGAACACGGCTACGGGACACCAGCACTAAAGGCGGAAACGCATGCCACCTTTTTAGCGATCCGAAAAATTGGGCACACCCCAATTACAGTGGAAATTGATGATATGCGAAGCACGAATGAGAAACGTTGATATGTAACTTAAAATCAGCACAAAGTTACGAGGTAGAGGGAATGATGCCGTACATGACTTCTGTGTCACTATCATCATGTTCGGATGTGTCGTTTACCTTCGTCATAATTCACATCACGTAATACCAAATTTAGTATATGTGAAGCTAAACGAAATGGCCACGAGCACGCTATGAACGTTGGTAGGTTGCCATGTTCTTAAATGACACGCGTGTCAGTGTTATCATGTTAGCACCAGTCCATATATTTCGTCATCCATTCACATCAGGTAACGCCGAATTCGGTATATGTGGAGCTAGAAAAACGGCCACGAGTGTATCATGACGGGCCCAATATACAACGTAGCGACGCTACTTAGCAAACGCGAGCACTCTATGGTCTGACGCCAGGTGCGACCAGCATCCGTCACCGCAGCCCGATAGCACAACCGGCGCGACATGCTGCATTTTGCGCCGATGCGTTACCCAACAACACTGCTGCGTCTCCTCCTTTTGTGATTGAGGGACCCGGACACGCTGAAATGCACGTGTGTCAAAGCAACGCAGCAGTGCGCCGGGCGCTTGCGAGTATTCGGCAGAACCGCGCTTGGCGTGGCGACATCGGCGTGACGCGACGAAACGCACACCCGGCGAGCACGCGCACCGCGTGACGTCGAAATGTATTGGTGCTTGGACTGTGGCGAATAATGGAGGTATCGCTGCACAATGAAGACGCCACCCAACGGGAAGACGAAGACGTCACCCAACAGGAGATGACACAGGCCACGGGTGGACAGAAGTTCGAAACAGAAAACGTGCGAAGAAAGGTAGCCAGGAACGCGTGGTAGCCCTAGCCCTACCCGAACACCTAGAACGCGCGGTGCAAATCTGATATCCCGATAACCAGAGCCATCAAAATGCCAGACTACCGACCGGCGACTTCAAGATAGTTATAAGGCCAAGGGAGGACTGCAGCTATCTAAGCTCAGCTTAATGGAGCTAGACAAAGCTGTTGTATGAAGCGGCCGAGATCCCTTATGAAGAAAGAGAGACGGACACGATTTGTCCGAATAATTTTCAGAACATCTTGGTCGTTAGCGACCCCAAACCAAGTCCATGCAGACAGGTACCAAGGCATCAAGCACATCAAAGCCAACGACAAGTTGTATGAGGTGGGAGCATACGAGACGGCCCCGACTCACTGCCAAAGCTGTAATCAAAGAAGTTCCTTTGAACGAAACCCCGCGGGACATCAGCGCAGCTATTATTACAGCCCGAAATCCTACGGCGATTGCAGCCAACGTCTTGGCAACACCACGACAGTGATAGTCCTTTTTGACGGCAGCAGAGTCCCGACGCACGTTATGCACGAGAGGAGTGCTCACACGCTTTCCTAGCAGGAAACAATTTGACTTTTGCAAACAATGCAACAGACTGGGCTCAGGAGTGACGTTTGTTGGAGGCCAAACGACAAGCTATTTGCGGGTTGTGGAACGCCTGATCCGAGCGAGGACCACCACTGTCACCACGATGTCAGCTGTGCGGCAATATCATCCCACGGTTTGACAAACTCTACAAGGCCGGGGATTGGCCGCTAGGGGTCTTGGAGTGCAGCAGCACTTCGCTTTCGGCTCCGTACCGCGCGACAGCGAAAATTGCCAATCGCTGGTATCTCGAGTGCTCTCAACACACGAACGCCTTCATACAGGTGAGCGCTCTCCACTAACCCCTCTTGAGGTTCGGCGAGCCCCGGAGGGCCACCAGGCCCAAAAACCAGGCCCCGTCACGCCACCGCCGTGCTAGGCCTTGCGACGCGTCGCGCCGCAGCCTCCTCACCTTAGGCCAGCATGGAGGTTCGAGTCAAGGCATGGACATGGACCCAAGCCAGTATGACCCTCGGGACTGGACCCAAGTCCTCAGAGCCCAGGCAAACCTCCGGGAAACACGAAACGCGACCCACGGTACGAACGCCGATCCTTCTGTGTGAGAGACGCCGAGCCAGTCGCGCGAGACTCCGCAGACCGCCACAACTCCCGGCTACAGAGCTCTTCGACGCAGCTGCGCGTTCTCCATACAACCGCCAAAAGATCAAGCAACTACTGCCCCTTCCACCCGACGGATTTAAAGTGGTGTTCCGCTCCCAGGGAGCCTTGACCTTACGACGCTCCAGCCACGCTACCTCCACTGCTCTCATGCAGGCCGCTGCGCTGACCGACCCATCTACGCGCTGACCCTCCGGATTCACCCTGTCAATAACACTTGCACAGTGTCTGCGGTGAATGAAAAGGACGCGCTCAAGCTTGTGCAGCTACACAGCACATCACCTACGACAAGCATGAGTATGCCATGACGGCATACATCGCACCCCCCGATGGCTCAGTCAGGGGTGTTATTACAAACGCCTACTGGAAGGAATCACCACAAGAACTACTCGCGGACTTGATCTCCCGCAACCCCCACGAAACTATACTAGACGCTCGATGAATGGGACTCACGCGATCGATTCTCATTGCCTTTGGACAAGCCACCGTCCCACGAAAGATTGTTTATGGTGGAGGACTGCATCTGTGCACGCCCTATACACCAAGGGTCGAGATGTGCAGTAACCGCCGGACCATAGGCCACCGCACAGATGTATGCATACAACCTAGGACGCACAGGTGCCCCAGATGTGGCCAATTACACCCGAAGGAGGCAAATCCAACGTGTACTCCAGTCTGCATCATCTGCGAAGGCCCACATCTGTCGGGGACCCGGGAATGTAAGCACCGGCACCTACCTAAAGTAACCAGGCCCAAGTCACCCCGTGAACCACGATCACGGAATGAGTAGACCACTCACTACGCGGTGCAAGCACCAAACGCTCTGAGCCACATGCCGGCCAACGAAAAGGGCAGTCAAAGAGTTCCGACCAACCTACATGGGCGGACAAGCTTAAGACGCCCAATGGGACCAGACCACCGGCAACCAACACTCCGCCTGCCCCGGACCCCCGTGACCAGGAGCTCCGGGCCCTGCGTGTGGAGGTAAGCCGTCTCACGACCCTTCTAACACAAAGCCCTACTCCCCCCTCACCTCCTTCGCAACAGCTGTCCCCAGAACAAGTCACCCCACCACTGCGCAGTCACCCAACAGCCCCGCCACACACTCCTCCCCCCCCCTTAAAAAGAAACGCAGTTCAGACTCAGTCGACGATTATCAGGCTGACCTAAGAACTTAGAAGCCAAATTTGACGCCAAATTGGTAGCGTTGGAGGCGCGCATTGAAGCTAAATTTTCAACGATAGTCGAGCAGCTGTCTACTCGTTTTGAGCAACAGATGGATGCACTATTCACACGCCTAACCCAAACTCTGGAAACTAGGTTTACGCAATTTGAGACCCGCCTTCAGAGGCTCGAAACTACCAGCTCATCACATGAGGGGTCTCTACCTACATCTCACACACACCTGCTCCTTCTATTTCACTTCCACTACAGCAACAACAACCAATCCTAGCTCCGCCCACGCTCCAATATGGCGGGTCGTGATACTTCTACCCACCTATCACTAATCCAATGAAACTGCCGCGGCTTTCGGGGCAAGCGCGCACCGCTGCAGCTCTTAATACCTGCCCTCCCTGCCATACCCAAACTACTTTTGTTACAGGACACGCAACACCAAGCCAAACTTCCAAGTTACCATGCAGTACACTCAGACCCCACTGACACCCCCGAGTGTCCCCACTTATTCATCGCACCCTTATCAACCAAGAACACACAATCACCTCCTCCACTCCGTGCGTCCTCATAGAACTCATCCCCACGAAACTTAACACACCTCCGATTTTTATAGCCAATATCTACCACACCCCACGCCAGGCCATGGCCACTCTCGATGCGCTATTGCAGAGAATTCACCGCATCGCGGGCCGAAACCCCCTACTCATAGCGGCGATTTTAACACTCAGCATACAGACTGGGGTTATCGGTACACCCACAGCACGGGGTCGCAGGCTTTGGACTACCATTCAAGACTTGCGCCTCACTACACATAACAACTTTCTCACACCAACCCGAATCGGCAATAGCGTAACAATGGACACTAGTCCAGACCTCACACTCAGCCGTTCTCTCAAAGATATCTCATGGTCTCGTACACAACACCACTTGGAAGCGACCATTATATTATCGCCATACAAATACCTCACACACCACACAGACCTCGACTCCTCACCCACAATCTGATTCACTGGGACGCTATCCGATCCGCTCGTCGGGAACTCCCCAATACCCCGATACAAGGCATTGATCATTGGGTCTCATCTCTCCTAGATGATATAACCGCACACACACAAAAGATTACCACACCACCCAACACCCCTACATTGGACACTCGCTTAGCCCACCTCTGGGAGGCGCACCACAGCATACTGGAGAGATGGAAACGACAGAAACATACAGAACGTTAAAACGCCGACTGGCTACGCTACAGACACAATAACTGCGCACGCCGAGGAGTTGTGTCGTTTTAACTGGGGTCAGGTGTGCAACAGCAAGCTGGCAACCTCTCTACCAAGTACGCATGGCACCTCCTACGGCACCTTATCGACCCTACACACTCACGCACAACGTCACAACATCACATTACACGCCTACTTCACAACTCCACGCTTTCCCCTGACACCCTTCTGGACCAACTACACACAACACACACGGCACCCGGCACCTCCTCCCCTCTCCCGCCCTACACGGGAGCCCCGAATGAAGCCCTGGACAACGACATATTCGGAGCAAGAGGTCCGTATGGCCCTCCAGAACATCCGAACAAGCTCTGCACCGGGGAAAGACGGGATAACTAACTCCATGCTCCGTAATCTGGATGATCAATCGATTGCACAGATTACAGATTACTTTAATAAATGCTGGAAGGAAGGCACCTTGCCGCAATCCTGGCGCCATGCCAAGATCGTATTCATCCCTAACCTAACAAACCCCTTACCATATCGAACCTCCGCCCCATTTCACTCACATCGTGTCTCGGGAAGCTTCTCGAGCACGTTGCTTTAAAACAGACTGACTCAACACTGCACGACCACAACCTATCCCCGCACAGCATGGTGGGCTTCCGCCCGTGTCTCTCCCGCCCAAGATGCCATGCTTCAACTGACGCACGGCATTCTTGATTCTCTCATCCCCGCTCATATAAAGCCGTCTTGGCCCTGGACTTAACCAAGGCCTTTGATCGAGTAGAACACCGAGCGATCATGGCGGCTCTCTTCCCCTCAATGTGGGCGTTCGTATGTAGGCCTACATACAAGCCTTCCTATCAGGACGCACGGCCGAGGTTCATATGGGCCCCCATGCGTCCCCTCCATATACCCTCAGTGGTGTAGGCACTCCGCAAGGTTCGGTCCTTTCCCCTTTTCTCTTCAATGCCACACTCATTCGCTTAGCCCGCGCTCTTCACAATATCCCTCACCTTCACCACACCCTCTATGCAGACGACATCACACTGTGGACCACCCACGGTAGTGATGGCGACATAGAGGAAACCTTGCAAACCGCCGCAAACATTACACAACAACACGCACAAAGCATTGGTCTCTCCTGTTCCCCGGAAAAATCTGAGCTGCTTCTCATACGCCCTTCACCACGTACTCTTCCCACTGCCTCCATCACCGTTACTCTGGACGGGCGCCCTATCCAGAGGTCGACACAAATCCGAATCTTGGGGCCTTCACATCCAAAATAACGGCCGTAACACTTTCACTATCCGGAAACTCAAGCGGGTGATGGATGCGCTCTCGCACCTCGTCCACAGAGTTTCTGGAAAACACTATGGCATGAAGGAACACGATTTGTGTCGTCCTCATTCATACCTTCATACTGAGCCGCTTCCTTTATACAATCCCGTATCTCCGACTTCGACAAGAAGAAATAGCCACCCTGGATGCCATGCTTCGTAAAGCCTACAAGGTAGTCTTACACCTCCCCCCTACACACAGACCACTAAACTTCTTCAGCTTGGCTCCATAACACCAACACACGAACTCACTGAGGCCCACAGACGAGCGCAATACACTCGTTTAGCTCAGACTTTCACCGGACGCTACATACTTAACACCCTCAATATTCACATACCAGCAGCCCACCCCTCACTTCTACCAATACCCCGACCCACACACACACAAATAATAATTAAAACCTCTCCCAAGAAACACCCACGTTACTTACCATTCGGCCCGCCGCAAGGCCCGTGCAAAAGCTCTCCACAAATACTACGGTTCTGAAGAGGACGCCGTATGGGTGGATGCAGCTTGCACGGGCGACGACGCGACAGTTGCAGTCGTTTGATCGCACACTCCAACCCATTGCAACTCTCCACCTTCCTCCTGCATCCACCCCGGAATCCTCGGAGAAGCGGTGATCGAGCTTGCCCTCGCACACACTGATGATGCCCGGTACGGTCCTTTCCGACTCGAAAACCGCGATCCTAAATTTCGCCGCGAGGACGAGTCCACGAGAGCGCTTTCAGATTCTCAGCTCGCCCACCAAAAACCCGGCCCGCCATGTGGAGCTGATCTGGGTGCCTGCGCACTCTGGAAATCCCGGCAACGAAGCCGCCAATGACCACGCCCGAGGTCTCATCAAACCGGGCTGCGGCGGAATCGGAGTCGGGCTCTTCCAGGGAGCGCATGCATTCGTTCAACGAGATGACCCAGTCATATCGCGCCGAACGCCAGCTATACCCACCACCCCACCGATCCCTCAAAAATTTTCACCAAATATTATGGCGTCGCCTTCAGAACCGCACCCTTCCCTCCCCCTATTTTCTTTCCCGCATTTACCCAAGAGCGTACGCCCCGTCCTGTGCTCAATGCACTCACCCCCACGCTACCCTTACCCACATTCTCATGGAATGCCCGGCGGACCCTCCCCCGCGGGGCCCGGAGCCACTGACCACATGGGAGGAATGGGAGACCTTGCTGCACTCGACGGACCCGGCCAAGCAGAAAATCGCCACTGACCGGGCCGCCCACGTCATGGAACTGCATGAACTCATGAACGCATAGTGCAGTGGGGTCGTGCGGGGACCCTGGGACGTAAGTGCCCAAATCCCTTGGTCTAATAAAGTTTTACCTCCTCCTCTACAAGGCCAAGTTCAAGACACGCTACATCGTAAAACAAACGCCAGTGGTTCCGACAACTTCAAGAGACGCTGGAGGAGAACTACCTCCCCCCCTACCATCAAGCCAACCGAACGCGGGAGGTCCAAATTCCGGACGAGGGCAACGCCTGGGTCCAGATCAAGGTCCTGGTCCTGCGCAACGCCCCGCGGCCACACCACCCAGCTCCGGGACCGGGACCGAGAAGGCGCACTAAATCCCGTTCCAGATCCCGGTCTAAGCCAAAGAGTGGCAATGGCCATCAAGGGAACCCGGAATTCACGGTGAGCTGGTCAGACGTGGCTAAAGGGACGCTCCCTGAGCCTTCGGGGGAGACTGCGCATAATGTCAGTGATATATAGCGGAGCTGAAAAAAGAAAGCGCTGAGCTTAGAGAATTGATATCACAACTTACTCGGGAGATTCAAAGTCTTATAAACTGCACAAATAGAACTTCTAGTCAAATGCGTTCCGCGGCTCAAGAGCGCCTAGAAGATATGCCAGATAGCCAAATGGACGAGGACAGTACCCCCCCGCCACATCTTAAAAGGAAAGCTCAGGTGTCTAATGACAAAACTACGGCGCAAACCTCGAACAATAATCAAACATTGTCTGAAATACAGAAAGCAGTTAAGGAACAGGCAGAGGGCAACCAAAAAACCTCTCGCTTGCAATATCTATGATCATGAATAGACTAGATAAACTCGAAGCTAACGTAGCCAATCTTCACCCTAGGACACCTCCGATACTTCCAGCTACCAACCTTCCGATAAGCACTGAAGGAAATTCACACTATCTCAGGGCACCACATCAGTGGCTATATCAACTAATTTCATGAGGCCTGCCTCCTTTCACCCTCCTCCCTCTTCGATAGCCAACTCAAACTAGGGAATCCCATAAAAAAGGGACTTAATTATTTGGCAGTGGAATTGCAGGAGCTATGAGGGGAAGAGAGCAGTCTTGCAAACAGCACCTTAGAGACAGAACCAAACCGGATGTTCTAATTTTGCAGGAAACCCATGCTTTAGATAAGCTACCGGGATATCAGGCGATCAGCCCCTCAACAGGGGATATTAGAACACTAACCACTCTAGTAAGGAAGGGACTCGTAGCAATCTGCGACGACACCCGCATCACAGAAATTGAACATATACTCGTACAACTTGGCCCTAAAGGAAAAAAAAATCTCCGAGCATACTTATTCTGAATTTGTACAGCAATCCCACACGCATACGACCAACGCTTCCTTCTTCTCTTTAAGAAGGCCGTAGATATAGCGGGACGCAATCCACTTGTCATAGGTGGACACTTTAACGCTGCACACAGCGCTTAGGGATACGGATACACAAGAGCCAAAGGAAAAACGCTATGGCAGGATATTCAAGAAACAGGCTTAACTCTCATCACTGACCCCGACTCCCCTACGCGTATGGGAAGTGGGCTTGCAAGCGACACCATTCCAGACTTAACGTTAGTTCGTAACGCGGGGACCAATAAATGGAAAAACACATTCGATGATCTGGGGAGTTATCTTCGACTATTAGAAATCAGAATAGAAACCATGGCTCCCGCAAAACTTCAGAGACAGATTAGATGGACCGACTAGGAAAAGTTTCGGAAAGTCAGAAACGCGAAAAAACAAGACCATATCAGCAATATAGAAGATTGGATCAAAGATGTCAATAACGACGTCAGCGAGGCAACGCGAAGTATCACTTCAAGTCCACCCCTAGAGCAGATTGATAGCCGTCTCGCACACATGTGGGAGGCCAAGCGATCACTGCAGAATAGATGGCGGGGACAGAGGCACAACAGGCCCTTTTGCAAGCGCCTAGCCAAGCTGAACAAACAGATTGAAGAATATTGTAAGCAGCTAAGCAAAGAGCAATGGGACCAAGTTTGTAATAGTCTCGATGGCCAAATGAATGCTGGTCAGACATGGCGCATGCTCAAACACCTGCTAGAGCCAGATAACACCAAATTAGCACACAAACAAACCTTGCGTAAACTGGTGCACCAGTATAACGGCAGTGAGGAGGACTTTATCGCTGAGGCTAGCAACACGTACATTTCCGCCATGCCTGTCATAGAGCACGAACCATATTCGGGAGGCCCGAACGAGCTCTTAGATGAAGAGTTTACTGTGGCTGAAATCAGGACCGCGCTACAGAAGCTAAACACTAAATCTGCACCGGGACCAGACGGGATCACTAACAGAACACTACGGAACCTTGACGACAAAGCCATAGAGAACATCAAGCAATATATTAAAGAGTGCTGGACCGAGGGCACTATACCAAAACAGTGGAAAAAAGCTAAAGTAATCCTCATCCCCAAGCCCGGGAAACCCCCTGATCCATCAAATTTATGCCCCATATCACTAACGTCTTGTGCTGGGAAGCTGATGGAACACGATTTTCTAGACAGAATCAACACTTATCTTGAGGACAACGAAATCTACACATATTTTATGTTGGGATTCCGCACACGGCTCTCCACGCAAGACGCCATGCTGCAAATTAAGCAGCAGATTCCAGACAACAAAACAAGAGCTACCCGGGCGATCTTAGGGTTAGACCTTAAAAAAGCCTTTGACAAGGCATCGCATATGGCTATCTTACATCAGATCTGCCAAATAAGCTTAGGATAAAGAGCGTATAACTATGTCAAGAACTTCATAACAGACAGAACGGCATCTATCGTAATGGGAAAACTGAGATCTGAGGAAAGGCTTATGGGCAGTGCTGGTACCCCGCAGGTTTCGGTCATATCGCCAATGCTGTTTAATCTCATAATGATAGGACTCCCGGCGCGGCTTAACTCAATATATGGAATACATCATTCTATATATGCAGATGATATCACCATCTGGGCGTGTGAAGGTAGTGACGGAGAGATAGAGCAGAGACTACAGGAGGCCGTCACCACCATTGAGGAGTATCTTGATGGTACTGGCCTCGAGTGCTCGCCAGATAAATCTGAACTCCTCCTCTATCGCGCCACGCTTAAACACAGACCACGCAAGGGATACAACTGGGACCGTGCTTACGAAGAGATCCAAATTCACACCAAAAGTGGCAGGACTATTCCTATAGTGCAACAAATCAGAGTCCTTGGACTCATCATCGAGTCTAAGGGTACAAACGGTGAAACCGTCAAGAGGTTAGTAACCAAAGTCACCAACAAAATACGGCTAATCAAGAGAGTCACCAACAAACACCAAGGCATGAAAGAGGCTAACGTCATCAGGCTTATTTATTCATTCGCCATAAGTCACTTTATATACGTAGCGGCATATCTAAACTGGTATACAGCCGAAAAACTCAAAATCAACGCACTCATACGAAAGGCGTACAAACAAGCCTTGGGCCTTCCAGATAGCACCAGCAACGAAAAACTGTTTCAACTGGGCTTACATAACACTTTAGAGGAGCTGATAGAAGCGCAACAGATTGCCCAGTTGGAGAGGCTAGTCAGCACGCGCACAGGACGGAGTATCCTTGACAAGTTGGGGATAAATTACCATAGGCAACAAGGAAGTAAAGGGACGGTTTTAAAGGTGAGCAGGGAAAAGATCCAGGTCCCCAATCTGCCCAAAAACATGCACCCCGAATTTAATCAGGGCAGAAGAGAAAGCCACGCTAGAACTCTGCTTGAGGCCTACGGCAGAGACAAGGAAGCGTTGTTCGTAGACGCAGCGGAGTACCCTAGTCACAAATCCCACGTTGTGGCAGTAATAAACACCGACCGCAAATGCGTAAACGCGTGCTCCATACGCTCGGATAATCCAAAAATCGGGGAAGAGGTGGCTATTGCACAGGCCATAATTTCCCCAAAGTGTAGGTATGTCATCAGTGACTCGCAGTCAGCAATCCGTAACTATGCACGAGGAAGAATATCTCCCGAGGCAGCCAACATACTCCTCCGCAAGGCAAATCTCATATAATCCGATGAATTCGAAGAAAGGTATATTATATGGTTCCCAGCCTACACTCCGTGTGCGTCTCTCATTCACAACCTCAACGAGGAGGCTCACCGCGTAGCGCGAGGTCTCACTTACCGCACTCGCAATGGAGCTTCACATGAGGTACTAGGAGGAGATGAGTGGTGGGAGAGGGACAGAATGTTTAGGTTCTGCGACATTATCCAATTCTACCAAAAGTCGAGGCGCAGATTTCCGCCACCTAGCTCCACATTAGACAGATCTCAGGAGGTTGACTGGAGGCGACTTCAAACTAGAACATTTCCCAACCCGAAGCACCTAACTCGCATCTACCCCGAACTATACCCAGATGACTCGTGTAAACTATGTAGCATGAGACGCGCCTCCCTAGAGCATATGTTATGGGAATGTACACAGATACAGGACGCCAATGCAGTCTCCCCAGAACAGCTTGGGGCGCGATGGAGAGCCGCGCTGATCAGCTCAGATCGGACAGATCAAATATGGGCCATCCAGCGAGCACGGGAGGTGGCTGAGAGACAGGGTCTCTCCACCGCCCCGGGTGCGGCTTAGGTCCACGCCTCAATCCGCTGGTTAAATAAAGTTTGCTCACTCACTCACTTGACTGTGGCATGTAGTCATGTTTTCTCATGACACGCATCTCATGGTTATCATGTTTGCACCAGTCACACATTTTCGTCATCCATATGCGTCACGTAATGCCAAATTTGTCATATGTGAAGCTCCACTTATGCGAAATTTGTTATTACGGTACGTGAATTGATGACGAAGGTATGTGGCTGGTGCAAACATGATAAACATGAGATGCGTGTGAAGCAACAACATGACTACATGCTATGCTCATGATGTGCTCGCGGCTGTTTCCCTAGCTTCACAGGTACCAAACTCGGTATTACGCGACGCGAATGGGCAACATAGGTAAGTGACGCATCCCAACATGATAATCACGACATGCGTGTCATGTAATAACGTGACTACATGCCACACTCATGATGCGCTCATGGCTGTTTCGCTAGCTTCACATATTCCACATATTCCAAACTTGGTATTACGTGACGCCAATGGATGATGAAGGTATACATGTGACTGGTGCAAACATATTATTCATGAGATGCGTTTCATGTAAGAACATGACAACATGACACAGTCAAAGCGCCAATACATTTCGGCATGACGTGGTGCGCGTGCGTTGCCTCGCCAGGCACCGGTGCTACCATATACTCGCATACACGCGCTGCGTTGCTTGTATGCATGCGCATTGCAGCGCATCTGGCGTCCCTCCGTCACGAAAAGAGGGAGACGCAGTGTTTCCTGAGTAACTCTGCATTTCGCACCGGTTGCCACCGGGCCGCGCCGACGAACTCTGGTCGCGCCTCTCGTCGTTAGACGATAGAGTGCTCGCGTTTCGCTAATGTAGCGTCGCTGTGCCCAGCGTGGGCGCGCCTCAACGCTACATTGGAGATATTGGGCCATTGACAATGCACTCGCGGTCGTTTTGCTAACTCCATATATACCACCTTTGGTGTTACGTGATATCAACGAATAACAATATATATGACTGGTGCAAACATAATAATCCTCACACGCGTGTCACATAGGAACATGACAACATACCACGCTCATGGCGTGATCACGGCCGTTTCGCTAAATCCCCATATAGTAAATTTGGTATCACGTGATGCGAATAGATGTTGAAGGTAACCGACACATTCAAACATGATAATCATGACAAGGAAGTCATGTACGGCATCATTCACCTCCACCTCGTAACGTTATGCTCATATTAAAGTGACTTATCAACATTTCTCAGTCATGCTTCGCATATCATCGATTCCCACTGTACGTGGGATCTACCAATTTTTTTAATTGACAACCGCACAAATATGAACGCTAAACCTTGAACAATATTGGTGGGCGCTGCGGATGGGGTTGGCTGTTTGGTGTCGTTTGAGGAATCGTTAGGGTGGACAAACAAACAGACAGACAGACAGACAGACAGACCAAAATTTTTCTGTAGAAGGTCCCCAAGAAAGACTATCGTCTTTAAAAGCGCCCGAATACCAAGTCTATAGCGTGGGCGAATGAACGGTGGTGGTGGTGGTAAAAAACATTTATTTCAGAAAAAGTATACTAGAGATTGCCGACGTGGCCCATCGGCGTGCTAGAGTGGCAAGACCCTATTCCGGGACGCCAGTGGAGCTGGAAGCTGCCCGTGCGCGCTCCACCAAGGAGCGTTGTGCAGCCAAGGTAGAGCAGCCGAGCAGGTGCTCCTCCCAAGCCTCTCTAGTTTGGATAGGAAAAAGGGGTGAGAAAGGGACGGGATTAACTGGGCACGATGCTACGACGTGATATGTGTCGGCGAGGACATGACAGGTCGAGCAGGTGCCACTGATTTCCGGCAAAAAGTGCCTGGCGACCGCTGGACTGATAAAGGTGTTTGTCTGCAGGCAGCGTAGCAGTCGTTCGTCCGCTTTCTCCAAACCGCGTGCGGGGTCCGGGTAGAGGCGGCGCGAAGCCCGGTAATAAGCCAAAATTTCGCGAAAGCGCGTCAGGTTGGTATTGCCAGATTCCGTCTCGGGACATGGAGGGGCAACGGCCCGGACAGGAGAAGCACGGGCAGCAGCATTTGCCGCCTCGTTGCCGGGCAGGCCCGAGTGGCCTGGGGTCCAGACTATACCAATGGGATGAGGGTTAAAGCGCCAAGAGGCTGCCTGTAGCAGGCTAGCCGCCAGCGGGGCAATGGAACCCTGAAGGTACTGAGAACAGGCCGAGCACGAGTCCGTCAGGATGTTGCGTGAAGCAGGGTGAGAGGCGGCCAAAGCTATGGCAACCTCTTCAGCGTGCGTTACTGTGTCTGCTCGAAAGGAGAGGCCATCTACGTGTTTGCCCTCTGTAATCACGGCAGCCGTGAAGTGACCCGAGGGGGAGGGACCCGAGACGTCCACGTAGAAAACACCAGGACGATCGGAGTGTCGCGTATGAAGGGCCGCGGCGCGTGCTAGTCTACGGCCAGGATGGAGGTCAGGGTTCATATTACGGGGTAGAGGTTCCACCCATAGCTTTTGACGCCAGAGCTCTGGTACCGGCTGCAGAGGGTCTTGGTCAGGTATCGGGTTAAGGCCAAGTCTGTGTAGAAGACGGTGCCCTGAAGGCGTCTGCGACAGTCGATTGATTTGGTTAACGCGATGAGCTTCGCGCATCTCTGCAAAGGTGTTGTGTACCCCCAGAGCCGCAAATCGGCTGTTGGAAGTTGCAATAGGTAGGTCCAGAGCGCGTTTGTATACTGAACGAAGAAGGACGTCCAGCTGGTGCTCGTGTCGACGACGCAGGCGAAGGTAAGGCAAGGCGCAGAGGACGCGACTGGTCAAAAACGCGTGGGCCAATCGGAGGGACTGAGACCCACGGAGGCCGCCGCGCTTGGTAGAAACTCGCCGTATCATGCGGCTCACCTGTTCGCTGGTGCGTCTGAGGCCTGCTATTGTGCCCTTTGGATCCAAGGACGATGTGAGGTGAAGGCCAAGAACCCGAAAGTTTTGCACTGACGGGACGGGCCCGGACGGAAAAAAAATTTGAGGCGGCGGTAGCGGAGAGACTGAAAGAAGAGCCGATTTAGCTGGAGAGCACTCCAGGCCTCATGAACCTGCGTAGGTGTCCACCAGAAGGGCAGCCTTTTGCAGGCGTTCTTCGATTTGCGCTAAGGAGCCGGTGTTGGTCCAGATTGTGATATCGTCCGCATATAGTGCGTGTTGTATTCCCTCGACCTCGCTTAGAAGAGAGGGGAGGTTCATCATCGCCAGGTTAAAAAGCAGAGGAAACAGGACTGCCCCTTGAGGTGTACCCCACGTGCCTAATAAGTACGGGCCGTGTTCGGTAGAATTAAGGCGAATGAAGGCGGTGCGATGTGATAGAAAGGCGCGAATGTAGTTGAAAGTCTTCTGCCCGCAGTTTGTGGTAGACAGGTTAGTGAGTATAGTGCTGTGTTTGACGTTGTCGAACGCCCCGCGGAGATCGAGAGCGAGCACGGCTTTATCGTTATGGCGCATAGTAGTCGGCTCTATGATATCGTGTTGAAGCTGGAGCAGGACGTCCTGCGCCGACAGATGGGGGCGAAATCCAAACATCGTGTCGGAAAAGGTCCTCCTGGCCTCCAAGTAGGCGGAAAGGCGTTCGCGAACCATGGTTTCCATGAGTTTGCCTGCGCAAGACGTAAGTGAGATGGGTCTCAGTGCCTCAATACTAACGGACTTTGCCGATTTGGGAATGAATGTCACGACCGATGTGGTCCATTCCGTTGGAAGCGGAGAGCCGTCCCATATTGAATTTATAAGGTGGAGTAGTGAGAGGTGTGCTTGGTCGGGAAGATTTGCCAGGAGCGATACTGTGATTCCGTCGCGTCCAGGGGCCGTGCCCCGTCGCATTTTTGTGAGCGCAAATCGTAAATAAGAAAGCGTGTATGGGGCGTCGAGGTCGGTGTTAGGGGCGCCGGAATACGTATATGCTGGGCCTGCGGGATCATTTGTGCGGGAGATGTAGTGGTCACAATGTTCTCGCGCGAGTTCATCCGTAGTGCCCTGAAAGGCATGCAGAACACGGTGGAGCTGGCGTTGCGTTTCTCCCCTGGTGGTGGAGGGATCGAGAAGGCTTCTAAAGAGTCGCCACACACTCTTAGAGCTCATCTGGTTTGCAGCCTTCGAACAGGTGTCTGCCCAGTTAGCATCGGAGAGTTGTGCGGAGTATGCGGCCGCCTCTGCAGTGAGCGCCTCAATGCGAGCGCGAAGTTTCCGATTAAGTTTGTTGCGTTTCCAGCGCCTTATGAGCCCGCGGCGAGCGTGCCAAAGATGTAGGAGGTGTGGATCGTTGCAGGAGTCAAATTAGAGGTTGCAAGGGTGCGAGTGTTCGCTTGTTTCATATGGAGAGCGTATGATGCCCACACTGCATATTCGGTCGAGGAGAGGCCGGCGGGGAATGGTTGCATTCTGAACTGAGTCCAATCGGTGAGACGGGCTTGGCTCCAGTGTTGGCACATTTTCTGCCGCGGTGTGAACGAAATGCGGAGTAAAAAGTGATCGCTGCCTAGGGTTTCGCCTAAATTCTCCCATGTAGCATCGCGGATGTGACAGGTGAGGGAGAGGTCGGGGCATGTGTCTCGCGTGACCGAGTTGCCGGAACGTGTGGGTTGTGCCGGATCGGTAAGAAGCGTCAGGCTCAGCGAGGAAATGAGCTCCTTGAGCTCTCTGCCTCGGGCCTTCTCGTAGTGGTAACCCCAGTGAGGGCTGGGGGCATTAAAGTCCCCGACAATCACCAGTGGTTGTCGGGCCGCTATACGCAGCGCCCGATGGAAGAGATGCGCAAACGAAGCCCTTGCAAGGCGAGGGGGACAGTAGACGTTTAAGATATGAACTGATGGTTGGCCCCTCCGCTGAGACAGCACTGATATCATGCAGTAGTCGTAAGGAAGATCTAGATCGAGGTCAATCTGTACCGCCGTGTAAGCTTTATGCACGAGGAGGCATGTGGTGGTACCGCCTACATAGGAGCAGTATCCAGAAAGGGATGGAGCAGGGCCAGATTCTTGGAGCGCCAAGACGGCCGGCTGAGAGCCAAGTGAGCTGAGGAAAAGGGAAAGATGTGAGCGCTTTCGCCTGTTCCCGAAGCCTCCAGGGTTCTACTGTATGATCTCGAATTTAGACGCAATGTTTGAACGGGACGTACGATTGGTAGCCATCGTGACTGTCTTAGGTTTTATATTTGGTCCTCCATGTCCCGCTCGGATTCCTCAGAGGCAGGAAGGGGCACGGAGGCCGGATTGTCCGACGGCGGGGTGGTGGTAGCCACCTTACGACGACGCCGTGGAGCTGTACCCTCACTGCTCACCGAGCTGGAGCGGGAACGCGATGCCTTGGGTTGAAACTGGGTGATTGCCCAGGCTTGAATAGCCTGGGTAACCTCTACTTCTATGCGTTGGACCGAGAAGCTGGTGAGGAGGTGATTAATCGAAGCTTCGACGCGCGTGAGGCGTTCCTCTACGCGCGGGGTGCGCTCTTCGCTAGGGAGAGTTTGGTTAGCGGGCAAGATAACCTGAGGTGCCCCAGGAGCCTCAAGAGCTTCTGGAGTAGATGTGGCACCGGTTCCGAGTGCTGAAGTACAAATGGTTGCTTGAACCGGCGGTTTAATGGGAGTGGACTTAGCGCGAAGACTAAGCTTGGACGTAGCTGGCGTAGCCGCCTGGACAGAGGAGGCAATACCGGATGGCCTTGCAGTACACTGTTGTTGGGGTTGAAGTCGCTTATTTAAGAGTTCGAGTTGTTTAGTTAAAAGAGAATTTTGCTTTTGAAGTGCCGCAACTTGCTGGCGAAGGGCCGCAAGTTCGGGAGAAGGAGGATCGACAGAAGGGGGTGAGAGAGGCTTAGAAGCAGCTTTCCCTGCCCAACTGCTCACCTGAGGTACCACCGCTGGTGCTTCGAGCGGTGGGAATGCCTGAGTGTCGGCGTGGAGTGGTGGAGCCGACTGATGCAGGTTGGTGCCGCTGTCTGGCTGTGACGAACATGAGGTGGTCCTTCGAGGAGATGTTGAGGGCTGCTTGCGTTTCCGATATTTTCGATATTTTGCCGTGCAGCCACTGGTCCCAGTCTCATGGGCGCCGTGGCAGAGGAGGCACTTGGGGTGGCAGTCGTGGGCATTGAGACCTGCAGGTGCGGGGGTTCCACATTTGGCACACTGCGTTGGAGCGGGGTGAGGACACTGAGGTGGTCTATGGCCGATGGTACCGCACTTGGTGCAAACCGGGACCGTTTTCTTGTAGGTGCGGATGTACGTCACCACGCAGTGGTAGAAGAGGAAGCGGGGTAACTTCGTGCCCTCGAAAGTCACCACCGCCGCCGCAGAATCTCCGAGTTTGCGGACCGCAAGGATAGTACCTCGAGGCCAATACAGTTCAGACTTGATCTTTTCCGGGCTTTCAGCAGGGTTTACGTTGATGACGCCCCTGCATGTATCCCCTGGTGCCTTGGCGTGGCCTCGAACGGGCAGCTGCTGATCCCCCACTTGCAGCTGGAAGTCCCCGAGGAGTCGCTGTGCCATAGGCAAAATGGTGGTGCTACAGACTAAGATGTTCTGTTCCCAGATTGGCCACACTTGAATTTGCGTGGTAGTCCGGTCGCCGAGGTAGCTGCGGATGGCGCCACCCGCGCGATCGGCCGGAACAAATGTGCGTAACTCGCAGGGAACGCGAGGTTTCACTACTACGATGTAGTCGTCGCGAGAGAGGCGAGGAGTTTGACGCGGACGCCACTTGCGTTGCTTCGCTGGTTGCGAGGACGGAGCAGAGGTAGGCACACCACCGGAGGGATGGCGCGCCGGCGTTCCTTGCAAGGCTGGGGAATGGTGGCCCGCTGTGGCGTCTCGTTGTTGTTGAGACGCAGGCTTCGATTTCGCTTGCTTGCGTTGCCACAGTCTCACCATGTCGTCGAGGTATTCATCTTCTGACGGCATAGTGTTTACGGAGGATGAAATCTCCATGGACAGCATTTGGCTTGAGGTAGGATCATAGCCCGTAACCACGTTAGCAGCCGCCATCGCCGGGCTGAGAGCCCTTAGCGAGGCGGCGTTGTAGCCGGGAGTGAAGGACGTCCCTCAAGTTGTCAAAACTGGACCCACCTGGACGAAGGTGTTGTCTAGGCGAAGCGGAGAACTTGGCGGTGACGATAAATCCAAGTTTCAGGGGTACCAAGGTGGATGTCCGCAGAAATAGCAGGAAATCTACGGAGGCGATGTGGAGTGCGTCCGTCACCATCAAGCGCTCGCAGCGCCCCCCCTCGGCGAATGAACGGCCACGCTACAGACTCTTGATGACATCCAGTTTCATTAACCGATGTGCTTTCATAACATTGGTGGACAAGAATAGCTTTAAAAAATAGCCCACGAATAGCGTTTTATTTCCATATTTCGAAAAATTTTGCAAATATATGTTTGTTTGAGCTACATAAATATTTAAAACATTCCCTTGTTCTTTACGCACGTTTTTTATGTGAAAAAATGGCAGCATATCCACGGAGTGAATGTTGGAGAGTGGGGCGAATCAATCGTCCGTCCATGCGTCCATCTGCGGGACCGTCCATGCGTCTCTTCGTGCGCCCGTCCCTGCGTTCGTTCATGCATCCGCCCCTGCGTTCGTTCATGCTTCCATCCACGCATCTCTCTGTGTGTCCGTTCGTCTATCTATTCAACACTCCAAGTCCCACCATCTCGCATCTTTTTATCATATATTCCACATATAGAAGCAGCGCCATTCAGTGCACATTCCAAGGACTAAACGAGAGGTGGCACACGCATACTTTCTCACGGCTTGCGCTTCGGGTCTACTTCCCACCTTCAACCACCTTGAGTTCATGGTATATACTAGTTCACTGTATTCATGGCACTGCGGCCCAATGCTCGCTAAACCTTTCTAAAACCAAAAAGGTTACGCCCAGCGAGTACAACGTATCAACCTTTTCCTGTCAGATAGTGCTCAATGTACATGCTAGTGGCCGCTAATATGAAATGAGAGACAGGAGGATTAAGCTTTTAATTTCTCATGGCTAGCGTTTCGTATCTGCTTCCCCCCTTTAACCACCTCGAAATCATTCATGGTAAATACTAGTTCATTGTATTCATGGCCCTGCGGCTCAACGCTCACTAAACCTTTCTAAAACTAAGGAGGTTACACCCATCTGTCTACCGGTCCCGACCTGGGTGGAGCCGCCGGATTGATGGCGGGGCTTTCGGCACCGCTTTCTTTCTTCTCAGGACCTCAATAATGTTCATACTCACTCACTACACCCAGCGAGTATAATGTAGCAACCCTTTCTTGTCCGACAGTACTCAATGTACATGCCAATGGCTGCTAATGGGGATCGCAGCGTGCACGTTGACTAAAAGCCCAATGCTCCTGTCTCTGAATCCCCATTAGCAGCCATTGGCATGTACATTGAGCATTATTTTTTATTGTTAAATAACGCACAGAAGAAATCTCTCACCGGCACCACCTTGGAGGCCAAATGTTATACCTATTTCGGGTATGTGCCACTGGTGGTTACGTACTACGAGGGAAGCACAAGCCACGCCATAAGGAGCTTCGCCCCTAAAACGAAAGGAAGACTTTCCGTTTACCTTGAAAAGAAATTGAAAACGTGCTTCAGTTTCGACGTAAGGAGCTCGTAAATGAGGCGACCGGAAGTTTTTTGTGGTACAACGCCAGTTAGGTGAGACGCTGTGATTGCCGAGGTGTACAGACGAGTGTGCATCGGCTCCCACGTTTTTAATGTTTCCGCGGCGCAATCGACCAAAAAGTCTCGAAGTTTTGGCATCAACAGTTCTGCGAAGTTCCAGGGACACCAATTTTGGTGGTGTGCCACCTTTTTTGGTGATTTTGTGAGGACTTTTCGACACGTAGAGCGTTCAGCCTATTTGACACGTAGAGCGTTCACGTCAGCTGTTCACCGGAGCACAGGTATCCGGCGTCTGCAGCGTTCGGTCTGCAGACTGCGACAGAGCTAATCAAACACTGATCAATGATTAGGCACCGCACACTGACCAGAGGGAGCTGCGTTTTCCACACTGGGCTGTCTCAAAGTCTTTGACCTTCGTCGTTAGGGGCACACAGAAAATAGGTGCGTACTCGTGTCCCCTATGTATCCCGGCCACAATCCCCCGATTGATGAAGGGCGCGAGACGCGAGCATTGCATTACATTGTCCCCGATGCCGTCTCAAGGTTACTTTTTTTATTCGCTAGGCTGTGTATTCTAGCGCTGCAGTCAGACTAAAAAGCTTGACTGAAACGTGCCTATACTAAGTAGGTTTGGTATGTGGGATTTAACGTTTCAAAACCACCACATGATTATGAGAGACGCCGTAGTGGAGGGCTCCGGAAATTTTGATCACCTGGGGTTCTTCAACGTGCACCCAAATCTATACTAAGTTACCAGAAAGAATATTACGCCAGACTCACGTAACCGAGGCTACAGGCTGGAGAACAGACGGCACCCGTAGGGCGGGAGCTCAACGACGTGACGGTGCTTCGCCTAATGGGTTGATGTTGGAAGGCTCTGGCCCAAAAGAACATGGAGCTATTCAAGACGCGAGTCATACGCTGAGTCATTAAAGCTAGCAGGATGGCACCGCCTCCACGAGAAGGAATAAAGATCGTTATCAGGCACCAGGGAGGCCTCGTTATACTCAAGATTGGTGCCCCGATGGTCACGACTGCTATTTTCGCAGCTGCTAGTATTTAGACTGAGGGGAGCATGGAAGCCACGGTCTACCTGAACCCACGACAGATTATCGTGGTTGTGAGCACACCAAGACGCACCAACGTGGATCGCTACGTTCACATTTGCTGATTTTGTATCCGAGAAAGTGTTTACGAAGTGAACGTGTATGAGACAGCCCCTGACAACACTTCTGAAGGAGTGATTCATGGTATTTCCATTAAAGACGGACCCCAAGAGTTAAACTGCAAGATTGTAAACCCAAGGAATCCAACAGCACTAGCAGTCAAACGCATAGGAACGACAACCACTGTGACAGTGGCGTTTGACGGACTGAAGGTGCCTTATTTTGTCAGGTACGGCGCAACGCTGTGGAGATACTGGTTGTATCGTAAAAAGATCGACGTATGCTATAAGGCCATCGAATGGACGTGTGCCCAAATCCAGACAACAGGGTGTGCCGGGGTATTGGATTGCTTAAACCGGATCAAGGATATAAATGCAACCGAAATTTCGACTTGTGCGGCGGAACGCGCTTTACTGCGGACAGGACATGCAGGACGCGATCCAAGACTTCGTACCAGGTTCGCAGAAGGAGATGGGAGAAGCAGCAAGCCGAGCAAAATCTGCCCGCAACGGAAGAATTACCGTCCCTGGAACACCATTCAAAATCGAGATCTCGGAGTAGATCCTGGAGCTGGTCCAGGAGCTGATCGCAGAGCCAGTCTCGGAGCCAATCCCGAAGCAAGGCATGGCTTAGTTTCAGGTCCACATCCCGCAAGTGATCTGGCGCTACTAAATCGGTGAGCTATGCAGACGCAGCTGGGGCCATCTCACAGAGGCTATCGGGTACGCACCCAGAGCTTAGTAATACCTATACTAGTAATAGCGATAAAGGTACGGACAACAGAAATATTGAAATGTGCGTGACTTAATGCAAAGACTGACTAGTGAAGTACACGAGCTTAAATAGGCATGCCCTAGCTCTGATGCCACGCCTGCTAGCGGGACTGCGAGTAGTTCGCCAGACGAAACAGCCATTCCCGCAGCTAAAAGTGGGCTCTACAACTTTGAGAAGGGGTCAGCCTCACGAGTCAAGTTAGATCCGAGATCAAAGACATGATGATGATGATGCAAGAGAACATCAACAATCTTCTAATGGCCATGGCCAGTCTTGCGAACAAGGATCAAGTGCAATCTTAACAACATCATGGCTACCAGCCAGTAGCAGCAACAGCAGATAGTACAACAGCAACAGTTCAATGTTGCTGAATTCTTACGACCAATGCATTGTGGGCAGGGCCTCGGTTCTTTAAACAGCCATCATGGCACCTATCAATAAAAGCAATCTTATTATATGGCAGTGGAACAGAAGGGGTTTCGGTAACAAGAAGGCAGTTCTGCAGCAGCATATTAGAGGGATGGAGCGCAAGCCAGCAGTCATCTCACCGCAGGAGACTGCATGCAGATGTGAATGTCTCGCAGGCTATCATTGTTGTAAGGCGTTGATACTGTCTGCGGTCGACGCTCGCGTGATATGACTAAAAATGCTGGAGGCTGTACACGCTTCTTAACATTATTTTCATTACACAACCGAAAAAGCTTTTTTCATTACAGAACTTTGATGTTAATGTAGCATAATCACGAGGGCATGTACTTCTGTGAAGTTTGACAGCCTAATGCACTTTTACAACAAATAACGTACATGCATTGGTTCGCGCAAAAGTCTGTCAAAAATAACTGTTGCCAAAATGGGTATATTCAAATTGATTGTGAAAGTTGAGTGGCTGAACTAACTACCAGAAAGTGCTGGGTGCACAAGAAACAAATTTAACATGCCAAAATCGACCATACAAAAGCGTCGATCACCAGTGATTGATTTGAATATGTGCGTGGTAACGAAAGAGTTGATGGCTGAGTTTGCTTTGTTACAAATTATATTAATGAGAAATAAAGAAAAGAGATGCCAAATAATGAATAGGGCATTGTTAGTCGTGATTGTAACGTAGATTCGAAGAAAGAAAGCGAATGGAAAGAGTGTCCTACACTTGGCATCTTGGTTACCAGTGGCGCTTTTAAGCACTCTCAGCTTTTAGTGCGCATAAATACACCACAATATAAATGATGTGATGAACGGTACTGTAGTGCAGTTTTCTGACCACCGGACGACTTATTGGAAGGTCGCAGGTTGGGTCCCTGCCACCGGCAAGTGATCTTTTCGTTCACTTTTATTTCTTCCGATAAAAAATACAATTACCACTAGCGACGCCTTTGACATTCCTTGCTATTATTGTCTGTTAGTTCTAATTAAAAAAGTACGACATAGGAATCCACGTAGGTAAGCGAGAATGCTTTCGCTGTATGCTCGTGCCTGCATATACTGATAATAACTTTCTTATTGTACCTTTTTATCATTTGTGACTTAATGAGCTGAGGTGTTGTTCCTGCTTACCCCCAAATAGCGTGTTCCAGGATATTCCTCGTAGTGTCGTCGACAAAACTCATTCAGAGAAGGCCGAGTATGATACACATTGTCAAACCTCAACTTTTTGCTGGCTCTTGACAAAGTCGTACTTAAGCACTTTCCTTTCTCACTTCTGATAAAGAAATATTAAAAAAAGCAGAACTGAAAGGAGTTAGTGGTTCGACTCAAATATTAGGGAAACAGTTAGAATTCAGAAATTGTTGTTTTCTCTATGTCACGGGTACCATCGATTTGTTTTTAGGACGTGTACAGGAAGCCTTGGGGCCTGCGGACGTTCTTCAAGAAAAAAATCACGTGCCTGTTGTATAACGAATATGAGGTCGGGATAATTCGCACAAATTTTCTAACCCTTCGACGAAGGTTGAAACAAGAAATGAAGTCAGATAAGAAGGCTTGCGGTAACTTCACAGTTGAGCTAGTGTTCATGTCAAGTTCCTGTTTGAAAGCAACATCTCTCTAGTATAGTAATAGTGATTTCGTAATCAGCGTTCTACCATGAATTAAGTTCATTGAAAACTACTTTGTGTACCATACAGTGTGAAACCTACGGGGCGGCTTTTTCCTGTCCCGTAGTATAGTATCAAGTACTCTAAATTATTCTTCACTTTTTTTCAACACACATGAAATAACTCCGCTTCAACATACTGTAAGGCTGCACTGTCACGCATAACTTATAAGAGGCAGCAGGAGGTTTCAAATTTATACGCATGCGCAAACACGATAACAAGGCCAAGTCGCACATCGCAAAAGTCTTGAACGCTGCTTGATGTAAGTGTCACAAATATTTCAAGGAGAAAATGTATCTCAGGCTTATTGGTTGATTGAAATGTGGGGTTAACGTCCCAAAATCACTATCTTATTATGACAGATGCCGTAGTGAAGGGCACCGGAAATTTCGATGCCCTGGGGTTCTTTAACATGCACCAAAATCATGAGCACACGGGCCTACAACATTTCCGCCTCCACCGGAAATGCAGCCACCGCAACCATAATTCGAACCCGCGACCGGCGGGACAGCAGCCGAGTACCTTAGCCACTGGACCACCGCGGCGGGGCCACTCAGGGTTATTGTCATACGATGTAAGTGACCACCTAACCATATTTTCTGTTTTATCATTATATTCAAGACAAAATAAAAAGCAGATCGTGGAGCAAGATTGCAAAATAAACGATAATGTACTAAACCGATTCTGAGCTAAAGTTGCTTAGACGAACTGGAATATAGTGTGCGCAGAAAGGGATACAAACCAGGCTTTTAATATTTTTCTTGAGAAACTGAAGAGAATTTATGACCGCGCCTTTTCTTAACGAAAAGGCGCGGAACTGGAGCTTCCAAAATTATCTGGAAAGGATATTGAAGCCGCCCACCGACTGCGCACTAGAGCAGGCACAGACGGGGGTGATAAGCCATCGCCTATTATCGTGCGTTTTTCTGCCCGGTGTACTCGTGACGCTTGGCTTGCAAAAAGAGGCGAGCTACGAAAAAAGAATTCAAAGGTTTTCATCAATGAAAACTTGACTGCACAGAATAAGCGGTTGTTCTGGCAAATGAAAACAAAGGCAAGAGAAATGAAATATCAATTCGCCTGGGTCAAGGACGGAAAATTCTTCGTTCGGCGCAGTGAACGGGACAGAGTAATACGGATTAAGACAGCCAGTGACCTCGACCTTATAAGATAACTCTAAAAGTGACACTTTTTTTTTTTTTTTCTTTTCTTGCGCCATATAAGCATATGGCTGCTCACGACAACACAAAATACCATGATGCTGATTCATTTAGGCGTCTCAAGGCCTTACGTGGCGCCAAGCGATTCTCTTTGCTTCACCTTAACACACGAAGTTTAAAAAATAATCATGATTCTGTTAACCTTTTTTTAGACAACTTAGATCATGAGTTTGACGTATTGGCATTCACCGAAACTTGGTTTTCCAATGACTGCCCCGCTGTAAACTTTTCGGGATACAACTGCATATCAGTATCACGACCTAAAAAAAGAGGAGGAGGCGTTGCTGTGTACATCAAAAACCACTTTAATTATGAAGTTATTCCAGAATACTCAATCATTGATGTTCACTATGAATGTTTGCTTGTGAAGTGCTTTAACACAATGCTAGCCGTTTTATATAGGCCTCCAAACGGTTCTGTAACAAAATTTATTGAATTTCTAGAGCGTGTTTTAGAGCACTGTTCATACGTTGGTCTACCTATAATAATTAGTGGAGACCTGAATATAAACTTTCTCTCTGTGGAGTCACCTGCACAGATGCTGCTTGATGTTTTTCTTTGTTTTGGCTGTCAAAATGTCATTGATGTACCTACAAGAATAGCGAGCAAATCTGAAACTTTGCTAGACGTTTGTTTTACAAATTATGAAATTGGTCAATCTGATGCCGGAGTGTTAATATCAGACATAAGTGATCATTTGCCCTTCTTCATTTTTTTTACGCCTCACATGGCTCAACACAACCAACGCAAACAGCCACCTATTCTTTTAAGAAAAATATCTGCAGAAAGGGTTAATTATTTCAAACATTTGGTTGAAGGAACTAGCTGGGAGCCTGTCTTGCAGATAACTGATCCTACCGTCTCCTATGACTTATTTATTAGAACATTAAAAGAACTCTATTACACTGTATTTCCCTTAGAACAGCTTAAAAAACATAAAAAATCGAGAAAACCATGGATTGATGCCTCTTTACTGAAGAGAATAAAGACCCGTGATAAACTATTTGCATTGTTTATAAAAACAAAGAACCTTGATCGGTTAGCTGAATACAAAAAAATGAGAAATAAATTAGCAGCTGATATTAAACAAGCACGTAACTTGTATTACGAGGCTAAGTTTACTAGCATTGCTAACGATTCCAGGAAAGTGTGGAATTGCGTTAATGAACTACGAAATAAAAACGAAAGAGACGTAATATCGGAAATATTGATTGAGGGCATATCATATACGGGTAGTTCGCTGGCAAACAAGTTTAATGAGCATTTTATAAAGGCAGGTGTTTGCACGTCTTCACCGACAAATGATATCAGCTGCACTTCTTACATGAACAGCTCAGACTCAACAATTTATATATATCCTACTACACCGGAAGAAATATGCGGCTTGTTAAAAAAGTTAAAAAACAACAGTGCCTGTGGTGTAGATGAATTGAAGGCAGTTCCTCTTAAAGTAGTCGCTCATGCTATCTGTTTACCTCTATCGCACATATGCAATCTTATTCTAAGCTCTGGAACGTTTCCCAACGAACTGAAGATTGCAAGGGTATCAGTTATTTTTAAAGGAGGAGATAAAAACGATCTCGGTAACTATAGGCCAATCTCTGTTTTACCTATGTTTTCCAAGGTTATTGAAGAAGCTATAAACTTCAGGCTTACTAATTTTTTTCAGCAAAAAAACATTATCGTAAAAAATCAATATGGTTTCCAAAAGAAAAAATCCACAGAAATGGCATTACTCGATATTAAAGATAAAATAGTTGACAACATAGAAAAAAAACTATTCACGGTAGGGCTTTTCCTTGACTTTAAAAAAGCATTTGATTCCGTTAAGCATGATGTTTTACTGCTCAAACTATCCAGATACGGTGTCAGAGGTATAGCTCTAGACATTGTAAAAAGTTACCTAGAAAACCGTGTGCAATACACCAACATTGGTAATGCGAAATCTGAATTCGGTAAAATTACATGCGGCGTGCCACAAGGGTCAATCCTTGGCCCACTCTTGTTTATTATGTACATAAATGATATAGTTAACATACCTCTTACACCTGACATTATTTTGTACGCCGATGACACGAATGTATTCTTCTCTGGGCCAGATATTGACGACCTTATGTTGAAAGCGAATATTTGGCTACAAAACTTATCTACATGGCTTAGGGCCAACAGGTTAAATTTAAATGCTAAAAAAACAAAATTTGTTGTTTTTAGACCTCGTAACAAAACATACACTAGTAATAATATTATTAGCTTTCAGGGACAGCCTATTGAACGCGTTGCGTCTCTTAAATTTCTCGGTGTCTTTTTTCACGAATATTTAGATTGGTCTGTGCATATAAATTACTTACGAAAAAACATCTCTCGAGCAGTTGGCATACTATGCACGTTGCGCAGCCTATTACCAGTATGGTTAAAAAGACAGATTTATTACGCAACCATACATTCGCACCTTCACTATTGTCTTCTGATTTGGGGAACGACGACAAAAACTAACCTCAATAATTTATATCTATTACAAAAACGAGCTGTGCGATTAATTGAACTTCTACCTTTTCGTTCGCACACAGCCCCTTTTTTCGAAAAACATAGACTGCTAGTCATTAATAATATCCGACATAAAAAATTAGCAATGATTATATATCGTGAAGTTAAATCTAATCGAATTGAATTTTTCAGGAAGTATCACGAGCGTGACCACAGTCATAATTTACGACACATTAGTTTTAAGAAAGACACGCTTCGTACAAATTACGGTACACAAAAACTAACTTACCAAATTCCCCACATTCTTAATGAACACCCCACTGTGATGGCATTAATTGAACAAAGTTCCTCCATTTATGTTTTCAAAAAGAAGATACACACATTCCTTCTAAAAACTCAAACAGATTCTCATACCTCTTTTGATTCATTTTATTTTATGTAACTTTTATGTGCTGCTGTGACTTTATGAATTTTTTTTGCTTTTGTCTGCCTGTTTGTTTGTGCGTAAATAGTCTCTTATTATTTCTTTATGTGCTAATTCATAATTGCTGTTCATTTCTTTGTCAATACTGGCTTGATGTAAAAAAAAAAAAAAAAGGGGAAAAAAAAAGAAAAGAAAAAAAAAATTGTAAATGTTTTTTGATATTGTATGTATCTCAATTTCAATTTTTGTACTGCTATATATAACCTGTTTATGTATGTGTGTACATAGGGGGTTGGCGCTTTGTCAGGCTTTCTTTGCCTTTACGCCGATCCCCTAGGCAAACTGTGTATACGGGTTATCTGAAATAAAATTCAAATTCAAAAAGCCCCCGAAGAAGAGTGTACGCAAGCCGTGAAATAATACACGTTTGTAAAACTAAGCTAAATGCAGGCATCAAGTGATCAAGGACATCTTATTATCAATACACATATGATAAATTCCCCGATAACCCCAAGAAAATGTGAAGTGAGGTAAATAAATTAACTGAACGTATTTAAAAAGGCCATGTTGATATCATTAATTTTCCAGACAATAAGGCAGTTGTCAAAGCACTATCAGCCATAAATTATTCTTTTGTTGATAATTGATTTGTGGGGTGTAACGTCCCGAAACCACCATATGATTATGGAGGCGCCGTTGTGAAGGGCTCCGGAAATTTCGACCCGCTGGGGTTCTTTGACGTGCAATTAAATCTGAGCACACGGGCTTACAACATCTCCGCCTCCATCGCAAATGCAGCACCAGCAGCCGGGATTCGATCCCGCAACCTGTGGGTCAGAAGCCGATTACCTTAGCCACTAGACCACTGCGGCGAGGCTTCTTCATTTGAAGACCTCTTCATTTGAAGAAGGCATGAATTTCTAATATCCAAGTTGAATGATTACGGTGTAAGAAGCATGGCAGCTAAACTAATAAAAAGTTATCGTACCGAAATAAAACAATGTGTAAAGGTGGGTAGCATTTTTTTCCCAATGAAAACTGTAAAAAAAATGTTGTACCGCAGGGTTCAATCCAAAGACCGTTGCCATTTATCACTTATATTATTGACCTGTGTGACATTCCACGATCCCCAAAATATTTATTTACGCTGATGACACTCACATATTTTTATCAGGTAGAGTACTCATACACCTTGAAACTGAGGTAAATGATTACTTCCTCAAATTAGAAAATTGGATTCATCAAAATAAGCTCATGCTTAATATATCTAAATGAAAGTACATCGTAATCAAGGCTATCAACAAGCTCTATGAGGATGACATTACCATTTTTTCAAAAACCAACGGCTGAAATCACAAAAATTTCTTGAAGCGTGGTTCCGAGAAAATTCGTCCTAGAATACCAATGTTGACAATCTCGCATCCGAACTAAGCAAGACTGTTTGGTGTATATTTAAAATGAATTCACTTATACAAATTTGGCTAAAAATAAAAAGATATACTACGCTCTTTTTTATTCGCGTTTTAATTATAGTATGCTTGTATGGGGCACAAGTGAAAAGAATTTAAATAAACTTACACTCTTACAGAAAAACAATTCCCAGTCTATTCGAAGAATATTAAGGCAATCCAAGGGAGATGTCTAGCTGTCCACAATTTATAAAACATGGTATACTCAAAGCAGGACAGGTGTATGAATATAAGCTATCACTTTACATTCATAAAACTCAACTCCACATAATTACGGCGCAGGAGAGTGCACTCAAGTATTCACTTCGTAGGCAAATAATTCACGTTCCTGCTACCAGGACTGGGTATGGTAGAGCCCTAAAATGCGTGTCGCACTCCACAGCTTCTGAATAATTTAGGCGAACAAATAAAGTTTTAACCTCTCATTAATGCAACTCAAATATCACATAATATGTTTCGTCAATAATTGATTATAGTACACATAATGCAATCCACTAAATTCCTGGCT
Organism: Rhipicephalus annulatus; assembly: GCA_013436015.1. NCBI lineage: Eukaryota > Metazoa > Arthropoda > Arachnida > Ixodida > Ixodidae > Rhipicephalus > Rhipicephalus annulatus. Next base: position 33,393 of record WOVY01009795.1, read on the forward strand.
GGTTTCCACATATATTTTACTGTCTCACCTCTAGGTACAAAACGCGTGTATATACAGAAGTATATACGTACATATGTGCCGATGTATGTATCAATATATGAGTGCATTATATGACTGCATGAATACGTAATACAACACTGTAAGTTTGTGTCTTTTGGATTTATTTATATGCAATGAAAAGAGCCTCGATGTCTTATTTTGTATGTCTTGTAGCCTACTCTTGTATGTCTATGTCGCCTATTTTTGCATTTATGCTATTGCTGTGTTGTGTTATTTTGCTGGTTGTTGTATCTCGATCTATATTATTCAATTTAGCACTGTTTGCTGAACGTTTAACATTTCGTGTAGCGAATTTAAGCCAGGCCGTATGGCTTTAACTACTTTTCGTTTTTGTTTAACTTTCAAGAAATGAAATCTGTTCGTTCAAATGTCAGAAATGCAGGTGTATTGACAGAATTAGAAACTTCTCGTTTGTTGCCCTTGGCTATAGTTTTTGAAAAAGAAAAATGGCAGCATATCCACGGAGTGAATGTAGGATAGTGGGGCGAAGCATCCGTCTGTCTATGCGTGCGTCTATGTGGCCACCCGTGCGTCCATCCGTCCGTCCGTGCGGGCATCTGTTCGTGCATCTGCACGTTCATCTGTGCGTCCGTCCCTTCTTTCATCCGTGCATCCGCTCCTGCGTCCGTCCATACGTCTCTCCGTCCGTGCAGCCATCCGTGCGTCCGTCCATGCATCTGTCTGTGTGTCTGTTCGTCCACCCATTCAACACGCCAAGTACCACCATCCCCTATCTTTTCATCATATATTCCTCATATAGAAGCACCACCATCGAGCGGACATTCCAAGGACTGAACGAGATGAGGCACACGCGCACTTTCTTACGGCTTGCGCTTCGTGTCTACTTCCCACCTTTAACCTCCTCGAGTTCATGGTATATACTAGTTCACTGTATTGATGGCACAGCGGCCCAACGCTCGCAAAACCTTTCTAAAACGAAGGAGGTTACGCCCAGCGAGTATAACGTAGCAACCTTTTCTTGTTATCTCTGCGTTGTTGAACAATAAAAAATTCGCAGCGTGCACGTTAACTAAAAGCCGAATTCTCTTGTCTGTCATTCCCCCATAGCAGTCATTTGCATGTACATTGAGCACTATCTTTTATTGTTCAATAACGCCCAGAAGATATCTGTCACCGGCACCACCTTGGAGGTCAAAATGTTATACTTGTTACACACTACTACAACGGCTACGAAGGACAAACAGGTGCCGTTTTAAGGTGATTCGCCGCTAAAAGGGGGAATACGAGACAACCAGAACAAAAGGAGAGCAGAGAAAAAAAGTAGGAGAATATGGCCGGATTTACGCAACCGCCGAATGTGCCGCCACGTTACCGTCAAACTATCAAAATCCATCGGAATATAAATAGACGCTGTTTACAGCCTTTCTTCAGTGCTTTTTCATCAAGAATGACGCTCATTTGATATAAAGATCATCGAATAACTCTACCGCCAGGTCATTATTAAAGCGAATGCCTCCATAAATGACATAATTTACCGTGAACGTCATCGTCATCAAAACGAGTGATCGAAGATAGTTATCACGCTATGACATCACGCGCCACCATCAGGAAGTCTTAGGTCATTGAGATTGGCAATGCCACCATAAAGTCACTATTATGCCACACAATGTGATCAAGTGGCATGATGAAGTCATCGCACAACACCATAGCTTGACGGGAAGTCCACCGGCTACGGAGGCCATGTGAAACTAGGTGAAGAGCAGGTAGCTTTCGGTGGTTTGCTGGGGCGAATCACTACATCGACTAAAGGGAAGAGAGATAAAGTTGCTTTCGCCTTCTAGTTCTCTTGAGCGGAACTAAAAAAGTACTTTATCTCCCTCAAAAGAAAACTATGTGTTGATTGAAAGAGTAGTCACTAACGCTTACACTTGTGGTGCCATTGACGTTGGCACTCATCGCAGCGTTACTCATGGGACAAATCTGGATAAGCGCAACGCACGCAGTTGTGCACCGGCGTTTCCCACTGAAACATGCCAGTCGCTGCTAATGAACAATGAGAAAGCGAAGAATCCTATTGGACTCAGTGTCCAGCAGTCCACTTTTTGTTAACGCACACACTGAGAATTTTTAGGGGCAAAGCTCCTTGTTTAGAAAAAGTTTATTTACAGCATGTACAGAACACAAAGGCTTCATAACATTCCAGTAACAGGGCACATACACTTCGGCACATCTATAATTCACGACTAACATCACTACGTTACAGTGAAAACATTTGCTCTAATATACATGATTATGTTAGCATACATGTACACGAAAATTCAATATGGCGTGGCTTGTGCGTCCCTCGTAGTACGTAACCACCTGTGGCACATACTCGAAATAGGTTTAACATTTGACCTCCAAGGTGGTGCCGGTGAGAGATTTCTTCTGTGCGTTGTTTAACAATAAAAAATAGTGCTCAAAGTACATGCCAATGAGAGACAGGAGCATTCGGCTTTTAGTCAACGCGCATGCTGCGATCCCCATTAGCAGCCATTGGCATGTACATTGAGCACTATCGGACAAGAAAGGGTTGCTACATTAAACTCGCAGGGTGTAACCTCCTTAGTTTTAGAAAGGTTTAGCGAGCGTTGAGTTGCAGGGCCATGAATACAATGAACTAGTATATACCATGAATGAATTCGATGTGGTTAAAGGGAGGAAGCAGATACGAAGCGCAAGCCGTAAAAAATTAAAAGCTGAATCCTCCTGTCTCTCATTTCACATTAGCAGCCACTGGCATGTACATTGAGCACTATCTGACAGGAAAAGGTTGCTACGTTATACTCGCTGGGCGTAACCTCCTTGGTTTTAGAAAGGTTTAGCGAGCATTGGGCCGCAGTGCCACGAATACAGTGAACTAGTATATACCATGAAGTCAACGTGGCTGAAGGTGGGAAGTAGACCCGAAGCGCAAGCCGTAAGAAAGTGTGCGTGTGCCACCTCTCGTTTAGTCCTTGGAATGTCCACTGAATGGCGGTGCTTCTATGTGGGGAATATATGATAAAAAGATGCGAGATGGTGGGACTTGGAGTGTTGAATAGATGGACAAACGGACACACAGGCAGATGCATGGATGGACGCATGAACGGACGCAGGGGCGGATGCATGAACGAATGCAGGGACGGGCGCACGAACAGACGCATGGACCGTCACACAGACGGACGCATGGACGGACGAATGCTTCGCCCCACTCTCCATCATTCACTCCGTGGATATGCTGCCAATTTTTTTAGAGGCGAAGCTCCCGATGTTCTTATTTCCGATTTATTTATTTATTTTCTTGAATCAAGAAGTTTGCTTGCAGACGATGCTTGCGTCGGCGTTACGAGGGGAGAGAGGGGGGAGCGTATGAGAGGAGAGAAAGGGAGTGGACGTGCATGCGCATTAAGGGTGGTTACGCTGTACACCGGGATCAACCCCACTCGAAGATGCTTCATATCTAAGAAACGTTGTCCCATTATCAAGGCTAGAATTGTGATGGTGACGTAAAGTAGTTTGACAGCTGCGTGGATCTTGGGCAGGAAAATAGGGTTTACGTGTAAACGTGCTTTTCCTTGATTTTCTTTTGGAATACTCACAAGAGGTAAGCTGCTATCTGAACGGCGCTACACCAGGAGAATTCCTGCTTCATTCCGGTGCCGAGCCTTGGTGACATGATGTGTTTCTCGTAGGCCGAACATATTTTCGGGTCTACCCGACTTGGTGAATCTGGAGGCAGCGAGGCACCATCATGCTCTGAACCTAGGCTGAATCAGGTATATTCTTAAGCATCTCAATTAACGTTGTGCGGTGGTAACATTCTAATATATTCCATCTTTTTTCGATAACACTGATTTCTGAGATATATCATATCGCAAGAGAGTTACCACATTTTTCACTGACCTGCACCCGCAATAATAGTAGTTGGTGAAGTACTAATGTACAAAGAGGACCTTTATTGATGTACACAAGTGCATCGAATTGATCTTACCAAACAACAAAAAAGTTAGATGACAGCACCAAGGTAAAAGCTATAGAAAGCAATATCTACATGAGTGCCACGCCGACGAGCACGTAAAAATCAAGCCCTACTAACAGCCCCAGCCAAGCTAAATCAAATTTCTTGTTCATTGTATTGCAATTTTTTTTCATGCGCCTTCATTTACTCACTATTAAGCACTTTTGAAGTCACACTTTTACATTATTTCAGCTTGTGTTTAGAGATTAAGGTGAGTGAACAAGAGTGCCATCACGACCAGTTTCTAAACGTAATAAAAGGTGCAGCCTGTTGCACCAAGTGTATTTCAAATTTCGCCATGAATATTTCAACATTAGGCGGTGATTACCGGTGATGGTATTTTGCTGGTAATGAAACTGATCAATATACCCCAATTCACCATGCACAAATACAGGGATGGTGGAGGGGTCCGCATTTTCATTCATACATTTATCTACAATATAAACATGTTTTTTGTTGATGTAGTTACGTGAAATTTAGCAACAGTGTCAGCCCTACTGGAGCTTACTCGCCACGTTCACTGCCAACAAATTTAGCATTCTAGACAAGTATCCCACTTGGGAAAGGCATATTGATGAACACGCTACTCACAGGTGTCCAACCTCGTGCACAAAAGTGTGAGCGGCGGTGAATGTCCGGGGCAGGTCTTCCACTACTGCCGCCTTTTTAGAGCCGCAAGCAGCTCTTACTTCTGCAAGTCCTGCAATGTGGAAAACATCAAATAACTATAGGAACGTACTATGATCGAAAGATGGCCCCTTATTACCACTTCCAGCTCGCGCTGATTGACTGGTTCAATAAAGTCTGCAAGCTGTTGCTTCTGTTGTTGGAATTTCGGGATTACATGTCACGTAAGGCTAAGCTTACCCAAAGTAAGGGCCTCAATCACGGCTCAATGCATTTTATAATGCGAGCACAATAGGCGTCAGGATAGGCAGTAGGTAGAAAAAGAATGTGTTCCAGACTCACCATCATGGCTACTAGCGGTGCTCACTAACACTGCCTCGTTTAAATGTACATATATATACCCCAGAAAGCGGACAAGGGTAGGACCGCCACTGCAGCTCAGTTGGTATAAATATTGTCAGATGTGCTATTTGAAGGTCGCAGGTTAGGTCCCTGCCAGTGGCAAGTTATTTTTCGCCCACTTTTCTTTCTTCACAATTACAGTACAAGTTCTACTAATAACGTCACTTATACTTTTTCAGAGTGATTACCTGTTGTCATGTCTATTTGCTGTTGTTATCCCGCTGCTACATTAGACGCACAGAGATAAGGCCGTCGATTTTCCTGCTATTGTAACGCCAATACTATAAACCTCAATTATAAGAAAGGTAATTTTTAGGCAATTAACAGCGCAGTGGACTCATTTCTCGACAGTTCTTTTATTAACTGTGGTACTCGTTCAATCGAGAATAACTGGAGTACTTTTGTCGATCAGGTACGGTTGATGACAAAAAAAAAAAACATTCCTCACCGTGCCATGATTTCCAATAGGCACGCTTCTTGGTATAACTCTTGCATCAAGCACCTTTCTAACAAGAAGAAACGGCTCTATCATTCAGCTAAATTGTCTTCTAACCAAGCACGTAGAGAATGTTATGAAACTGCTAATCGTACATACTTATCTGGTCTAAAAGCTGCTAAATATCATTAGCTAACCCACACACTGCCAGACATGTTTAAAACTACATTCGCAAGTGCTGGCGCATCATCGACCCTCCTTCCGATAGCACTATCATTCTAAAACACACAAGGCAACATATTCTCAAGTAATGGTAGCGCGATCACTTAACGACGCATTTTCTGATTTTTTAAATTTTGCTTTCAAGCAACATTCATCGACCGGACATCAGCGCATCAGAGCATCTTTTTATGGTTCCTGTAACAGTTCATTCATCTGGCATTGCTAAACTTATTGATAAATTACTCTTTAACTCAGCTCCAGGCTTCGACGGCATCAACAAAACTTTAAGAAAACACTAGCTTCTTCAGTTCCATGATATTGATCAAAATCTTATAGCAACCCACAGACTCGTCTTTTCTTACTTCGCAATAGAAAATAGGAAAGGTATTTCCTCCACACAAATGCGGCAGCAAAAACTCAACTGTGAATTAGCGCCCAATCTCACAACCAGCACCTGTTGCAAACTTCTGGAATACGCAATTTTCCCCAACCTGCTGAACTTCCTCGACTCCAACTTATTGTTCATCACAGCTCAATATGGTTTCCGTAGAACGTACTCATGTGAAACGCAACGAATATCATTCACTCATGGATACACCAAATTTTACATTGCGCCTCATCTGCTGACTGTGTGTTTTTAGATTTCAGTAAAGCATTTGACAAAGTTTCCCATCAACTACTTCTTTTTAAACTGAGTCTTTTGAACGTCGTTGGTTACGTACTGAAATAACTTGAATATTTTCTTTGTGACCAAAATCAGTTTGTTACTGCTAATAATCATTGCTGACCTTTTACGGAAGTTCGCTCCAGCTTGCCTCAAGAATCAGTACTAGTAACACTTCTTTTTCTAATTTATATTAACGATTTGCCATCTACTTTTACATCTCATGTTCACTTATTTGCTGACGATTACGTAATTTACGGTGAAATAATCAGTACTGATGGTTCTAATGCTTTTCAATAAGATATAAACATTGTAGGTGATTGGTGTAATATTTAGTGAATACAACTTATTACAAATGTAAAATTTTACGTATTCATAGAAATTCTACCACCTTTCCATTTCGCCATATGAATAATATCTCCTTAGATCCTGTGAATTTATATATATACTTAGGCGTTTATTTAACTTCAAACCTAGCCTGGCCTCTTCAAATTGAATACATAATCAGCAGAGCTTACAGCACGCTTAGCTACTTACGTCACAAATTTTCTAATGCCCCATCATATTTGAAATTATTAATTTATGAGTCATTAGTGCCTCAAAAATAGAGTACGCCGCACAACGAAAACCTCATCTTTTTTCTAGAGCTCTTTCAAAACAATTCTGTTCGTTTCGTTTATTCCAATTATAAACGTACTTCCAGCATGTATTCAATGAGAGCTAAAGTATGTCTTCCATCACTACCATCGCGGAGAAAAAAAAAGCTCGCTTAACTCTGTTTGATACGATACACCACCATCCATTTCTTCAAAATGACATCATTTCATAATCACATTACTTATCGCACCGTGGAGACCATTGCTTCTAAGGCGGAATTCAAGAAGGAAATACCAAATCTCCAGTCAATCCTTTTTCCCTATAACATCTCGGCAATAGAACCACCTTCCCAATGACAAGGTCTCCATCAGTGATAACAAACGTCTTCGCAAGGCTATAGCTAACATTGTTTAACTTGGAATTCATGTCATCTTATTGCTGTCGTAAAGTTGTATAAGCAGGAAATAATATGACGGTACCTTGTTTGTTCATAAGACTATAGCAAAGCATTTCCTTGCTAATTGGTATGTACTGGTATTTCTAGTCTATTGTTTTATTGCACTGTTGTATTATGTTCCTGTTGTGTTATTTACTGCCCATGTTTGTATAAATTTTCGTTCCCCACTATAGCGAATAGGAGCTACTTCTGCTAACTCCGGCGTATTTCAGTGGTAATTTAAGTCTGTTGATCGGTTTTCGCTGCTCCCTTGGAGGGGATGGATGTAGACCACCCCGGGTGCCTGCCGGCACCAGCGGCATCAGCGGCGGCCGCCTTCAGGAAGCGGATGGGACAAGCGAGTGACAGCGACAGTGAAGATACTCATGCTTACTATCTCAGCAGTGAGGACTTTTCAGATGACGGTTTCCAACCTGTGCTGAGCCGTGAAGCGAAGAGGAGGAACATGAGGACATCCTCATTCTCAACTATTCAAACTCTAAGTGAAGCGTCAAAATCGAACACTTATACCATCCTGTTTCTGCCTGCACTTTCTACCGTCAGCATGAAACGCCTTAACAGACAGTCTGTGTCGAGGTCTCTGGAAACGCTCGTGCCAAATGAGATCGCGGACATAAGAGTGAACGCCAGAAAGAATATACTAGCTGTTGACGTTTTGCACGCAAGTGCGTTGGGCGTTCTGCGCAGTGTAACTGACTTGGACGGCAACCAGGTGCGCTCTCATGTTCCCTTGGGATGTGATGTAGTAACCGGCTTGATCTACGACATAGATGTGGCTATTTCCAATAATAACTTACATTTTCTTGTCAAGTCAACAACTGATACTCCAATTGTTGATGTCACCCGGCTAGGCAAGTCTCGCTGTGTGAAGATTGCGTTTACGAGCACATCACTCCCCTCTCATGCGAAGGTGGGGTACTTCAGACATGCTGTGCGGCCTTTCATTCCAAAGCCTCTCCAGTGCCGTAAATGCATGAAACTTGCACATGTGAGCAGCGTCTGCGAGAATTCGGTGGCATGCTACCCCTGCGCCGAGCCCCATGAAACGGATAAGTGCGTCGCAAACTGTCAAGAAATGCTCTAATTGCGATGGATCCCATGAAGCCACATCAAATGACTGCCCGCGGATTCAGAAGGAAATTGCCATCTTGAAGGAGATGGTGCGCGATCACTCATTTCATCGAGAAGCCGCAGCTAAAGTCAGAAGGCGTCGTTCACGTCGACGTCGGTCTTCAAGGACGCCCGCTACCTCCTCGGCACGTTTGCCAGATCCCTCATCAGTACCACCCCCTTTGCCTCCCAGACCACAAGCCGTGGGAAAGGCTGTAAAAGACAAAGCTTGTGAACATACCCTAACTGCGACAGAGTGACCTGCACTTCAGAGGGAAGCAGCATCAAGCGAACCGAAGGAGTTTCATGATGGCCAGTCCGCGATCCCGGTTTGAGATCTTTCCAACCACGACAGGCAAGTGACTGCAATTGTGCAATCATTAAATGCCACGATTCGCACGCTACTGAGCAGCATACAATCTTTGTCTGCTAAGAGTGCACTCAAATACTGGATGCGCTGAATCCAGTTCTTGCTAACGTCGTATAAGCACAATGACTCAACAAAATCTCATCTTTTGAACTGAAGTTAAAAGTGCGTCAATTTTTCAGTGGAATGCCAGAGGCATGAAGTCCCGTATCTCGGACTTTCGCCAATTTGTTCGGTCCAATCAATTCCCTATACTTGTCATATGTGAACCAAACGTATCAACGCCTTATAGATTGCCCGGTTATGAAGCTTTTTGTTCAGCCGCTTGCGAAGAACGAAGCAAAGTAATTGTTTACCTTCGCACAGACTTGACTTATCTTTCGCACCCAATAAGCTCAAGTGACGACAATCAGTACGTGTGCCTTCGTGTAAAGAAGAATGCAGTTTCGTTCACGCTTATTGGTGGATATATATCTCCGTCATCGCGATTTGACTGCGACAGATTAAAAAAACATCCTATTGAGGACCAATGGGCCTTGGATCATCACCGGTGACTTCAACGCCCATCACATGCTTTGGGGGAGCACTAGGATGAATGGCAGGGGCCGGAACATTGTTATATTCGCTTCCGATTACGACCTTTCCATCATGAACGATGGTACCCCAATATATCTGCGGAATCTCACGTATGGCAGTTGCCTTTACCTGACATTGCTGACATTGGTGTCACGGTGCTTCTCTCACAAAGTTAAATGGTTTTGCGATATTGAGACTCATGGGAGTGATCACACACCCACCTACGTAACGATTGATGGTATCATAAAAAATTTCTCTTCCGGTGTTGTAATTGGGACTGACTGCTCGATGTTTACATCGCGTGTTGAGGACGCTTGCCAAGGAGGCCTCGCCTGCAGCCTGGAAAATACCATAAAGGAAGCTATGCAAGCGTTCAAATGTAAATTAACATTTTCGTCTAAAATAACACAGTTTGACATCGAACGGAAAAATTACAAGCTATACGAAGGCGTGCTGAACGACGATACAGACGCACAAGATCAATTTATGATCTGAGGGAAGCAAGGCGGCTCCAGAAAAAGATTCAACGACGCATTTACAAACTGGAAAGCGAACGCTGGAAAGCATTCTGCGAATCTCTAGACCCTCATAAACCGCTGTCATATATCTGGAGAACAGTTCGTGGTGTTCGCTCCTCTCCACAACAACGGCACCCTTTTAGAGCTTTGGCACTCCATCATGTAAAAACAGAACTAGAGGTGGCTGAAGAGTTTTGCACGAGATTTGCCGGGAATATTATGAACGAGAGCATCGACGCCGTGATCGTTCCTGAGACGCAATTTCTAGAAATTGGCATTCCATTCACCATGGAAGAACTGGAATGTGCGTTAGTCGCATCTAAATGCATGTCATCGCCAGGTCCTGATGGTATTACTTATAGTGCGTTGGGGCACCTTGGACAAAAAGCCAGAAAAGAACTTTTAACATGCTTCAACAACTCCTGGATCAGCGGCAGTGTTCCCCGAGAATGGAAAATAAGTCGAATAATACCACTTTTGAAATCGGGAAACTCACCATTGGACTTGACAGCGTATCGCCCTATTGCCCACGCAAGCTGCCTCGGAAAAGTGATGGAAAGAATGGTTCTATTTCGTCTCGAGTGGTACTTGGAACGATACACCCAATACCCTTCTTGCATGGCAGGCTTTCGTCGGGGTCGCTCCTCCATCGACTGTGTCCTTGACTTATCGACATTTGTTCAGCAAGAAAAAAAGTCGCAAGCGCATATCAGTGGCACTCTCTCTTGACGGGAAGGGTGTATATGATAATGTAGCTCAGGATGCCATCCTCACTTCTCTCGCAGCAATGGGCATTGGTGGACGAATGTTTCAATGGATAAAAGATTATACAACTGGCAGGTGTTTCTTCGTGCAAACATATGAGGATACAATTGCTGAACATTACACCTACTGCGGAGTACCTCATAGAGGTGTTTTAAGCCCCATATTGTTCAATGTTGCCCTCATTGGTCTGGTGAAGGTTCTGCCAAGTCGGTGTGCCTATCCATATACGCCGATGATATTTGCCTCTGGAGTGCTGCAGTTACTCGCCCTCAGGTACGTGCACGAATACAGCGGGCAGCAACCCTCACAACAGCCTACCTTCAGAAACAAGGCCTAACTATATAACTGTGAAGTGCGCGTTGATTGCGTTTACACGCAAACCAATGACGCCATACCCTGTTTACATCAATAGGCTGAGTATCAAATATGCACGGACGCATTGTTTCCTGGGCATAATAATCGACAGAAGTCTTTCGTGGAGCCGGCATTGTGCGTACTTGAAGAAGAGACTGCTTTCTATTGTGCATATAATGAAATTCATGTGGGGGAAAAGCATGGGGAACTCCTGTGGCCTCCATGCTACAGCTGTACAGGACCCTATTTATGGGTCTATTGCGCTACAGCTTGCCGGTACTGACTAACCCTTGCAAATTCAACACTCATTCATTGGAGAGTTTGCAGGGTCAGGCACTGCGTATCTGCCTAGGACTGCCCCGATGCGCTTCTACTTATGCCACAATCATGCTTGCCAAAGACCATCCGGTCAGGACATATAGAGTTGTGGATTGCCTCAGAGCGCACATTCGACATGCTAGCCGTGTCCGCGAACACCACTTGGCCCTTCTACCTTCCGGAAGACCACGTGCTACGTTTTCAGACGTCATAGCCAAGCACCTAAACAGCAGTTCATCAGGATATGCGCCAGCTGCGAGAATGGCATGTCCTTTGTGGTGCCTCGACCTGCCGCACGTACGTCTAAAATTCAGGGAATCAAAAAGAAAAGCAATCACTCTAGAGTAGCATTGAAGCAAGCAACACTGCTATTATTACATGAGTTGTACTTAGACCGAACGCAGATATACACTGATGGGTCCGTCTCATCCAGCAGCTCTACAGGTGCCGCTGTAATTCCGGCTGCAGCAATGACAATCAAGTTTAAGTTGTCGCATATGACTACATCTACGGCATCAGAGCTTGCTGCTATAAGGGCTGCTTTACAACATCTCGTCCAAGAACGTCCAGGAAAATGGGTCATATTCTGTGATTCGGAGGCAGCGCTTCAGAGTTTGCAGTCTGCCATGCGTAGGAGGAGTCATGAACAATTGGTACAAGAAATAAGACATTGACATCATGAAGATCTAGCACGAGGGCATGATATTATATATCAATGGCTGCCTGGACATATCGGTATTACCGGAATTTAATTAGCTGATGATGCAGCCCGCTTAGCCTATGAAGGAACCCGAGTAGTCCCGATTCCTCTCTATCAAGGAATGATGCAGCAAGGCAACTTCACCTGCTGGCTCCAGATCTCACACGCACGTTCTGGCCGTCTACCAGCTTCCAAAGGTGTCAATTTTATGAACTGGATCCTTCGCTCAAGCTAAAGCTACCATCACAACTTTCCCGCTCCGGTGCGACACTGTTATGCCACCTTTAGTTGGGTGTTGCATTTACAAAGGTGTACTGTTTTCGCATTGGTATGGCAGACACTCCTACATGCGACTACTGCGGAGCTGAAGAGACCATCGAACACGTCCTGTGCAGCTGCGCTTGCTACGACACACAGCAATGCCAGCTCCGGATGGTTTTGAATCAACTTGACCCCGGACCATTTTGTGTACAGAAGATACTGGGACCTTGGGCATCTGCCTCAGTTGCGCAGAAAGCGACTAAAGCACTGCTACTTTACCTAAAGTCAACAAACTTGAGCGACCGCCTGTAGGCTGTGTGTGTGCTCCCCAAGTGTGCTCGGGATTGTGTGTACCTTCTCATCTCTCTGCAACCTCTTTTCTTCCCTTCATCCCTTCCGCAGTGCAGGGTAGCAAACCGGATGTGCGTCTGGTTAACCTCCCTGACTTTCTTTGCATCTTTAACTCTCTTTCGTTCACCACTCCCCCCTGTATTGCCTTCGGGCCTTGAGCGTAGAATATATAAATAATGAAAAATAAATAAGCAAATAAATAAAGCAAAAATGTTGTATTTCCTGTGACGTGATGTGCCTGAGTAAACACTTCAAATTATAATTGTAATTAATTACGCGGCACACGTCGTTGATGTTCATCGTAGGAAAGATGCCTTATTGCTTGAGTTTGTTAGGAAAATGCTCCCCTGACTCGACTTACGCGCTAGTCTTCGAAAATGGCGGGCTTGCACTAGTGAAAATAGTGACGTTATGAATCTTCCCTTTCCTCTATGGGCAAGCACCTGTGTGTACAGTTTTCTTTTCCATACACGCACGTACGCGTTCGATGCCATGCATCACAGAAGCTATATCGATGGTCGCGTTTGGTTGTGTTGACGTATTGTTCAAAATATCACTTTACACCTTCACTGGGATTCGCATTTCAAGTTCACCGTCAGCTTCGATTGTTTCCCATGAAGTTTTTCCTCACACGAAGATCAAGGATTGTTCGCACTTTGTTGAAAGAAGATTTCAGCGGCAGGCTAGTTTGGAAAGCTGCAACCTCTTTTGCATACCTGTAAGAAAGAGATCTCGAGGACAGTATTTTGCTGATTGAGGAGAGAGATAGAAATAGATTAAAAAAACACAGGGAGATTAAGCTGGTGGAAGTCACTGGTTTACTACCGTGTGCAGACGCTAGAAACAATGGCTGTGAAGAGGAAGGAGAGGGAGATAAATCTATGGATGGATGAAAAACTTTATTAGCGTTTTGAAGAATTTCACCGCCTTTTCATAAATGTATAAGGATAAATAAAAAAATTGCCCGCAGCTTCCCTCGGGGGAACACTGAGGAGGATGCGGAGCATATAATTGGTTAACGGGGTGTTAAAGTGCGACTTACTTGGGTCGATGGCTAAATTGGTTAACGTGGTTGTGAAATGGGGTGTTAAATTGCGACCTACTTGGGTCGATGGCTAAATTGGTTAACGTGGTTGTAGGAGGGGTTGTTAAATGAGTGAACACGTACACACGTATGCGAAAGGACGGCGCTGGTCGAAGGGACGTCGATCATTGTGTTTGTGGATTCGTTGGAATTCATTTCACCGCGACCTTGGACGTCGACGCGCCGTACAAACCAACCAACGAGCGGCAACTGAGCGAGCGAGCGCCGACCTTGAGTATATATACAGCGCGACGGCGCATGCACTGTCAGCTGTTGAATGTTCTCGAAGGAGAAGCGTGCGCGCGGCACAGATGGCGACGGCGTGACGGCGCATGCGCTGTCAGCTGTCGAATGTTCTCGAAGGAGAAGCGCGCGCGGCACAGATGGTGGGCGACGGCGCGACGGCGCATGCGCGCGCGTCAGCTGTCGAATGTTCGAGAAGCGGTGCGGACGGCGCGGACGGCGCACTACAAGGCGCGAGTATAAGATGCTTCCGCATCTAAAACACACACACACAAGATCCTTTATAGTATATACATAGCACACAGTACCAGTAGGATATATAATACTCATTATATCGCATTGAATGAATGTTGATTCCTTGAGCACCAGTTCTCTTGACCTAGCCACAACACAGAGCACGCATTTCAGTTTTAACAACAATAACTGGGTTTTGAAGCAAATAATTTTTTTTCATAAAAACACGAGAATGTAGTAACACTGAGAAACGTAGGGTTTTCTTATATCAAGTTCTAATGATTACAATGCAGTTACTATTATCTCTCCCATATTCTTGGGTTAACCTGATTGCATATCTGATTAAGTAGTACTTTGAACCAGTTTCTCGCGAGTTAAGCCGATTTCTAAATATTTCCTAGCGTAATTTTATGACTGTTTATATTTTTTCACTCTATACGCACCTGCCAGTCTCCATATTTTGCAAACTTACCAACGATGCCGGTGTACAGACTCGGTGGGTTTTTGTACAACAAACCCACATCCAACCTGTAAACGTGTAACATAAACTAGTTTTTAAAAAGCACATTACCAGTCACAAAAGTTGAGTTACTGAAGGGAAGATAAGCAAAAAAACATTTGCATACTCAGATACGAAAGCCGGCTAACGAGGCAGTAGGATTGGGCGTGTTGGTATAAGATGATAAAGAGTGCTTAACAGTGCAAACGACAAGAGGGGATAAAAAAGACGAGACAGAGCGCTGAACTGCCAGCAATACAGCTAAAAAACCCCACGTAGTTTTAATAACCTGGCGTTATGCACTCTGTAGTGATAGGCTAATTTCGACCCCATGGCGCATAGAGTGGTGGAAAGCAACACCGACACCTTTTCATGTATGCAGGTGGGTATGTGGAGAGCTAGGAGAACAGCATGGCACAGATGGCACATGTAGAGAATGCGAAGCGCTGCTGTCTAGAACAATGCTGGAACATTAGCAACGGAGCTAGGACTTATGTAAAGTGCAGAACACAAAGCTCATGTCAGTGTAGTCTTGGAGTAGGAGACCCACACTGGCATGAAGGCTCCGTTTTCCACACCACATTTTCTACGAGGCACTGGTGAACAAGCCTTCTTATTTCTCTAGATAAAGTTTTTCTATTACTTTTACTACCAAGTTTGACTCATAAAAACTGACATTAATACAGTATTTATGAATCAAGTAGTCCATGCCCCTTTTCGTAGGCATCTGCATTTCTGCCACGACAACAAGATGTTCGAGATTGGAGGGTAGCAAAAATGTTACACATGTGAAATGTAAAAAAATAACATTACTGAAAACATTACGTCTCAGTTGTTTTCATATCAACAAAATATTATGTGCGATGTCCAAATACCACAGTTGGCAGCTTGCTGAGAGTTCTCAAAAAACCAGCGAGGGATTAGACACGTTGCCCTTACCCTGTGAAAAGAACGACGGCATCGTCATCCTTAAAAAGGTTTTGAGTTTGCACGAATAAATTCAGTTGGTCCAGTGTCTTTGCAAGCATAACTCTGTCATCGTAGTCATATTTCTTTATGAAGCTCTCTTGCGCCTTCTGCGATAAATATAGTAAGAGCATATACGTGGTATTTTGAAGGGAAGAGAAAAAAAGCCTTTCACATCCATACATCCGCTTAGGGCAATGGCGTCTTGACGTTCCTAATTACATATAAACAACTTGTATTTTTCGAATTCCTAAGAGCAAGAAACAGTACGCTCTTGTGTTCAAACCCTGGAGCCATGAGGGTTTGTAGCCACAAGTTTAAAAACAATAATACCTCTTGTAGACCCAACTTTAGGTGCAAAAGATGGCTAAAGTCAAACTTTGGTACGATCATATAGGCATCACCTACTTAATCTTACAGTACCTAATGAACCATTTGGTGTAACGTATGTTTTAATGAGTTACTTTTTCCGGCTGGTGGTTCGGCCACACAGCAAATTATCTTAAGCAAGAAATTTGCAGAAAATGGGTCACTACTTTACCAGTGACCTTTTAAGATGTAAATGATATCCACCTTCTTTATAGTAATAAGAATGAGCTAAATGACACCTAAAACAACAAATACAAGTTAATTTCAGCGTCGATACTCAAGAATATGGTGTTGAACTAATATATTTGAGATTTTGATGTGTGTGATTTGTCAGTAAAGTGTACATGACCTAAAGCTGGATTGATGAACACTGATTCAAAGGATTTCAAAGTAATGCCGTTAGGTAATTTTAATGTAAAGTCAATGTTTTCTACCAGTCTTTTTCTAAAATAAATTTTAAAACATTTTCGAAAAAAAGTCACAGCTTTGCCGCAAAGGCGAAGCAATGAACGTGATAACAACAATTTGAAAGGTCACGCGCCGAATGGAAAGCAGATCGAAACGTGCCTCGCGTTTCTCGCGCACAAATTACGCACGAAACGTACTCACAGGTATCAAGGCACGTGAATAAGCGTCTACTTTGTTACTTCGCTGAGTCTGAAAAGCGCGCGCTTTACGCGAACGGAGACTGCAATGATTGCAGTGACCTTTGTGTGCCCAGTAACTACAGCAGAATCGTTCAACGTAAAGCCCGAGGCCAGCCAAGGCGTGCAATCCTCCCCTACTCGCCACTGCGAGATAAGGGTGCGTGAAAGAGCGTCACTGTACTTCTCCAAGCCGGGCAAAGTACGCGTAGGAGATTAAAGCGGCCGCCGCTGCATGATGTGGCGATGTGCGCTCATTGCGCCATCTTTCTGGTAATGCCGAAAACACAGCAGCAGTAAGTGGCAGATATAGAAACCTTGCCGTTTGAACGGCGAAGGACGTTCTCCAGGGTTGCTCAGTGGTTAACGCCTCGCTTTCACGACGCAGAAGTCACGCATTCGATTCCGCGTGCCGGAGTGTTTTTACAGACGATACTCTTTCTTAGGGACCTTCGACAGAAATATTTTAATCAGTCTGTCTGTATGTATGTCTGTCTATATGTATGTCTGTCTGTATGTACATTTGTCTGTTTGTGCGCCCTTAACGATACCTCAAATGGCACCCAACGGCCAACCCCATCCGCAGCGCCCACCAATATTTCTTAAGGTATGGCCTTCACAGCTGTGCGAGTTTTCAATTAAAATGCAATTATTGTGCATATCTGAGGCGTCATAACAACACGTGGTTGTTTTGTATGTCTGCCTTCATACTAGAAGAGGCACACACAAGTAACTCTAAGGACTGTTGCGTTTATTGCGCTGCGCTGACAGTGCAACGCGATGCTTAAAAAGATAAGTGTTTCGAACGATTTGCTACGACGACACGGTGGCGGCACCTGCCCGTCGCATTGCGTTCTACACCTTATCACCTCCGAGAAAGGTGCGCAACTTTCTCCGCCGGTGCGTATGCCTTCGTTTTCGAAGATAACTGCCAGATGGCGCTCGTGTCTAACGTGCCTCGATGCGCCCGTTTGCCTTCGCTAGACGCTCGAGGCACTCTAACGCAGCACCTCGAGAATACCATTCACCGATTTTCTTGCGCAGAACATCAAATAAACGGTTTGTTCACTCTCTCCAGACGCAAGACTATCGTCTTTCGACAACACTTGCTGTGTTACATGCAGATTCGAGCAAATTTTTTTTCTAGATATTTTTTGAGTTTTCGTATATATATATATATATATATATATATATATATATATATATATATATATATATATATATATATATATACATACATACATACGTACATATACGGTGCATGACATCGACGCCGACACCGGCGGCGAAATCCAGCCGAGAATGTACA
Organism: Rhipicephalus annulatus; assembly: GCA_013436015.1. Taxonomy (NCBI): domain Eukaryota; kingdom Metazoa; phylum Arthropoda; class Arachnida; order Ixodida; family Ixodidae; genus Rhipicephalus; species Rhipicephalus annulatus. The sequence goes on from WOVY01009795.1 coordinate 51,526, forward strand.
TATAATTGCTATCACAACAGAACTATTTAATGCACGAGCTGATATGTTTACCACTCACCGAAAGAATTACTATTCCTGTCACAGAGACTTGGAGCTGTACAATATTCCGTTGCAATGTATGGAACTTTAGGTTTGCCTTGAAAGGACAAATTAAAAGTTATTTGAAAGACTCTTAAGCCTCTCCTTCTCTGCAACATCGTTACACTAGAATACTACGTACTGTGCCACAAACTATCGTAATTTTTCTGAACTAAAGAAGCATTTACTATGCGTTTATTCCTTGTTATGCGAATAATCAAGGTACCCGCAACATATCTGAAAGTCATTTTGTCCTCTTTGTTGATACCATGTCTGATTACAATGAACATGTTGATTGAAGATGCGTCTGATGTGTGCTGAAGAAGCTTCAGTCTATCGTGGGTGGGAAGCTTCAAACGACATACTCATTGCACTATTCGACATTCATGGCACCTGGCTGTTGTTTTACTCTTCTATCATGTTATATTGTATACCTAAGCGTGATTATTTGCTGAATATAGCACCTGTAAAAGGTCTTTTTGCAAATAGTTTTAAGCATAGGCGCGGCTGTGTAATAAATAGTAGTGTATATTCGACAACTTCTCGGCAAAATGCCCGGGTACTTCATCCGGTTTAAATATTTTTTTTTTCATTTCGCGCAATAGAAGTTGTGATCAATGGTGGTGGCGGTGGCGGTGGCGAGCAACAACGATGCAAGAAAAAAAAAACGCCTTTCGTGGTCATAACAGCTTTCGTTGTGAAAGGCATCGCAAATTAAAGCTTATATTATACTCAAATTTCCAGAAAAAGCCAAACTCTCATGGTCACTTTGAATAGCTCCTGTAGTTTTAAAGTTTACTAAGCAAATATTGATCTGAAATATTTGCAAAACAGCGATAATAAAATACACTGAACACGACTAGTTTTGGCCTGAGCAATTTTTCTTTCCAGAGAACAACTAAACGTCTTGTTCCTAATATTTTATGCGCCGTATGACTTATCCTAGTAAGCGTAAGCGTTAGAAATAAATATTTATGAACCCACAAATGCAACAAGAACAGCTAGGTAGTTCACTAGCCGCTCCTTGTTCCGGTGAAATGCATTAAAGTATGCCGTGTCTACAACAAGACGGGTCTCACAAGTGCCATTTACGGGATCTGTAATGGAAACAGAGAGACTGAGAATCAAACAATTGTATTCGCTTTTTATAGGTTCATTCTTTACGACTACCAGAATTCGTGTTTTTTAACTTGTCAATCAACTATTGCGAAACGTGCGAAACACTTCAGAGTATTTTTGGAATCGGCAAGCTTCATTTATAGTAAATTGCTGCATTCAACAGGTGAGCATAAAAATTTGTTGCCCTCATAGCTTCTCGAGTCGGAACATAGGATGATGATAATTGGATCGATGTACAACGTCGAGTGAGAGTTTTCATTTATATTCCGTAGATATATCCTGATAAAAGCATATTGCCCTCCTTTTTTTATTACGTTAAAAGCTTTTTCATGAGCTTAAAGCGGGTGTAGGTATAATCTGTCATTGTTAACCAGTGATCGTAGTGTGAGTGATCATGTCTTATCATGAAACCCAAATTCTGAACACTGTTCTTGAATGCCTTATACAAAATATATATGGTAACATACACGTTGTTGAAAAGCTTGTTTATTTGAAATATTCTGTTTGATTTAGCGCGAAAGATTTTGTGCACACAATTTTTATGTGAAGCTTTAACACTGAATTTTCTATCGAAACATAATCCTTAAGGTAGCGACTTTTGTAAAAGCACGCCACATATTTTCTAGGTGTTATATTGGCACCTTAGCGTATTTCGCAAAATTTTGTAAATATTGTTTTTTGAAAACTTCCAAGGAAAAGTCACGTATTTTCTGACGGTGACGGTATGTTTTTATACTCATTCATGAGTATTTATGTAAGAAATCATGACTAATGGTGCACAATACGCAAGGAGTCCAAGTTTTGTATGTCAAGTTTGGCGTCTAAAGTATATATTACAGTTGGCGCGATGCCACAGGGGTTGCGGTACTGAACTGCTGAACCGAAAGTCGCGAGTTGAACTCCTGTAAAAAAGATCCATGTAATTAGATTTTGGTGCACTGGAAAGGACGCCAAGATCTTTCCTCTATGGCGTTCTTCGCACGTGAAGCCCCAGTTAGTATTCTACTCTAAGCCTATTGAGGACATCAACGTATTGTAAACATAAGAACCTGATCGTAAAGGTCCGACGAACGTTTGATAATAAGGTTACTGCTTCTAAACAGTGTGTAAATAATCCTTGAAATGTTGAGTCATAGTCTTCTTACGAACCTCATTTAATTGTTATCCGGGAATCGTAAGGCACACAGCCGAAATAAGCTCGATGCGCAAGTGTTAGGTACGGGTTAAACAGTGCTTGCAGAAATTGAGGCTAGCCCGCCGCCATTGCGCGGCGGGCCAGTTCTGCCATTCTCATGTCCCAACATGAATCTCCTCTCCTCCGCCGTCCGTCGGCACTGGGAGAGCGCGAGTGACGTTGACTCCTGCCTCCCGGCACTGGATCGTACCAGATGTCGACGACGGCGCTGCGCTCGAGTCTCCCGAGACGTTTCGCACGCACACCAGGCGGCAGGGAGAGACCTCTCATGACAGCAATGGGTGCACATGCTTTTTAATTTCCGTCCGTTAGCCCTTCTGTTCTTAGGGCTCAGTCAGATTAGCCTACGGCGCCTTGCGCCCGCGGTGAACGTTTACCTTTCAGTGCCCCTTCCGCACAGTGCTCCTTCGGAACAGTGCCCCTTTTGAAAGGCACGTCCTGGCGTGCCCCTCGAAGCCAACGCGAGCGGAGTTTTCTCTCGCTTCAGCGATCGGCTCTGTAGTCACTGGTCATTACAGCGCGCAGCTTAGTCGCGAGGGCACGTTTCCCTCAGCGGCATATCACCGTTTACCTTTTTGCCTACGCAGACGCACTCGCAACAGCCTTTCTGTTGAGCTTTCGCCCGTGGCGTGGATAAGCCTCTTTTGCTTTCCTGCCGCCCTTTACAGTGAACGTTGTACTGCTTTTTCGGTGTTGCCGCAGGCATTAAGGTGGTGCAACTTGTTTGATAGCAGCACTGTGTACTTGTCGCACTGTGATATGCTCCTTCGCTGTCCGGACACGCATGTGTAGTGGTATTAGTCAAGATAAGCGACGGTGAACGCGGCCCTGCTACTCGCCAAGACCTAAGCCACTCTAGGGGCGGTACGCCTTCGGGATACGTGTGCACTACAAGATGCAGAATGATAGTATGAGATCAGCACTTGGTGTATGTTCTTGTGTCCTCTCCAGCTCAGTAAGAGTAGAGGTTCATGAAGGTAAAGAAAAGCTGGGAGATTAAAGAGCGCTGAGTGCGGTATGCTATCCTGTTCTAGGTAAGCGAGAAATGAAATAAAACCTATAGAGAAGCAGATAAAAATCAGTGTTTCAGCCGACGTAACAGTTTCGCCTCCAATAAAAGAAACCGCAAATCAGTTGGGTAGCCTCAAGAAAGCCCATCATTGTTTCATTGCTTTTCAGAAGTGAGGTAAGCGGTGCCCTGATCCCCGTCACTTCCACATCTTATCGACAGTGATCATGATTCCACTCACGTGATTTAGAACCGTACGGAAATGAAAATTTGTGTTTGCGTAAGTTAGGCTGTACCAATTAGGGGCTCAATAGTGTTATTGACGACGCAGAAAACTTTTTCTTGTGGTAATACCCACTTATCAACATATCTTAACTACAGCCTGCTTATCAAGCTCGATTACTGTTTATAATAATTAGGCAGCTCTATGCATAACCCGCTTCACCCTACTCTCCAAACGGCGTTTCAATAATATGTTTATAATAAAAAACACACAAATCACTGCTAAAATCTGTACATAATTTTCAAATTCAAAAAATTTTCAATTTTATTGCATTGCATTCTTCGTTTTTACTTTAGAAGAAACACGGACAATGTGCAATCAACATACGTGTATTATAAAATTGCAGACTTACAAATACTCTCTCCAGATCTTTCGTTGAGGTCGGCGCTGCCTGTTTTAGTATGACTGGCAGAAAACGTTGAATTAGAACCGTTACCAGTGCCTGCGACATCAGAAAGAATCTCACTGTCGTGCTTATCAAGTTTCGAAACTCGGTTTGAAGTGACCAGGAGTCACCTCTACACAATTAGTGACGAATAGTGTGTCAAGCCGTGTAGACGGCAGTTGTATATCTTTTATCACGTCTCCAAAGACGCTTGGAGACATACGAGTATGTCTTATCACTGGCAAGATGAAAGAAAGAAACTTTTCAATTCTTAACTTGATCTACAACGCAAACAGCACCGGAGAAGCAAAAATTTTGAAAAAAAAGAGAACCACTGTGAGACTACAAATATTGCGCATGTACGAAGGATGATACGCACTTTCTGGATATGTAATAATGACTGCACAGAAGAGAAAAATATTGAGAGTCACATTTGAAAAGGAATGATTACCTTGTGAGTTTGAGTCAACATTTTTATCGTTGTGAGAGCTTTGCAGCATAAGAGGTGTGACGTAGTGCTTCACGAGACCATCTGTCTTGTCTTGTTCAAAAGGTGACGGTTCTATTCGCTCTGTAGGACTCAGAATACCAACCTTTGAGCAATGGAGAAAAATGCATTTATCTAAAAGAGTAACCTGCCGTTATCAATGCACAAATACACATATCTGTCCTCGTTTAAGCTAAAATCTCATTTAATGCAGCAGATATTCATTAATAGGGAAGACTATTGGACTAGTCGTACTTTAACGTAATGAAACTAGCCTCTACAAAGACGACGCAAAAAAAAGAGCCAGACTGGGACAGGTTCTAGCCTTGTCCCGCCTGTGGCTGCCCTTTTCTTCCTCGTCATTGTGTAGTCTCTTTCACTGTAAGTTTATTTTATTGACATAATAATTAGTATTTTGTCCTACTCTTCATCGTATAGGCTTCTTCATTATATGTTTATTTTGTTAGCATATTATTTATATTGCCATTGATGAATTCCGCATACCTAATCGGTGTGTGTTGGCACATACGTTCGTCTCTCTTATCAGCAGCCGTCCTTTACCGGCCTTAACAGCTGCCTATGTTATCAATGTCAGCAAACTGCGCCTTCAAATATCGGAGTTTCATTTCTCCCAATAAGTGGGAGGCAAACGCCGGGCTGTTTCTAAATGCTGACCTATCAACCCCAAAACGCTCCATCAAAGCGCGGACAATTTGGTGTTGGTCCCTTTGGTGAGCTAGCTGATTGTGGTCATAATATAGAGAGTGAGCTGAAAGTTGATAACAAAAGAAACTATTCCTCAGATAAGGTAGTACAAACAACACAGAAGCATGCCGACTCAGCCGTTACCAATACCAAATACAATGCACATGGTGGCCAGATAAATTCAATACAACGGGCGCAAATAACTCGCGCTTGCAATCCCATGCATTACCTATTCAAGAACACCTTAGACTTGAATGCTCTTGAAACGCATTCAGTCGAATGTTGTTCGAACCAAACACGAATTCTTGTCTTTCAGAAAACGCTCGCACCAAATTTAGCACTGATTGTCGTCCCGTTCATCCGAGGTTTCTCTCCCAGGAAACGCTCTTCAAAACTTGCCCACTCTCAAGTCGGAGTCACTCGATTCTTCCAAAACGATTGACCACACTTCAACAACAAAACTGTACGCCTGAGTTTTGTTAGGGGCAAGCGAATAATGGCCAGTCGGTAGACAGCGCCTGACGAAAAGGGAAGATAACGAAATGTGGCTGCACAGACGAGGTTCTAAGCCGTTTGCCTCAGCATGCGCCTTTGTTGCCAAACCCAGTGAGCTTTTCTTCCCCGCATCTGGCGCTGGTGAGTCAGTCGCATGGCAGAAACGTTCTTATGGACAACCAGTCTGAGAAACAAATGGTCCCTGTCGCCACATCGCTCCTGACAGATTTCTGTGGCGGCGTGCTGTCACAGTAAGTGTGGACAGACGGCAGCATCGCAACAACGGTAGGCTTGTTGTTGCTCGAAAGTATTTTAATCTGTAAGTTCACGAAATGGCGGAGTTCTTCTTAAGCCCATTTTTTGGAAAATGGGAATAGCAAAGTATGGGAACGCAGTGGAGGAGACACGTCTCTGAGGAAAGGAGATTTGTTTACTGCATTGGTGGAGCATCAAGAAGCAGTTCGTCTCGCGAGGGGGTCTCAGATGAGACGGAAGGTAATTATTGGAGAGAAATGGGGAGAAGGGAATCTTAGTGCTCGAGGACGAGTCGGGAAGCGTGGACAGAGGTCGTGCTTGGTGCCAACTCTTATCCAGGATTCAATGTTGCATCGAGAAGTTGGTGTCAGTGCGTGCAGTATACTAAAGGCTCGGCAAGTAACGCCTACGTTAATACTGCCCAGTGCTTACTGTGTGGTCCGTTTAGTGGCCGTCTCGGACTTTCATTGTAAATAAGTGTCTATGTTTAAATAAACTGAAGTTTGCCAGCAACTGAGCAGCCGGGCCTGTCCAGTCCTTCAACGTGTCGTCGTGGTCATCTGAGCCATTGGTATTACCTCCATCATCTCTAACTATACTGCCGGCATCACCATCGGACCCACAACCACTGTAACTGTAGGACAGGCCTTTGCGCAATGGCACAATAAAACACCAACCCCATCTCCTCCCGCGCATCGCTCCGCAGCTTTCTTATATCCGCTCGTACCTAGGTACTCGAAGCTTCCAGACTTTTCATCGACGCACAGCACAGCTAAAGCTGGGGTAAGGTCCAGATATTTCTCGTAGTTTCCGAGAAAAACGTAACGCTACAGTTTTTCACCGCTTGCCTTCCACATGGGTCTCGAATTCGCTTGGTTAATGATCCGAGGTGGTTGCGGATGGCGGGCATTCGTTTATAGGGGAAGAAAAGGTGTGCGCATGGCGTTTTTTGATGGTTGTTTTTTCGTTGGGCTTGCTTCCGGCGCGTAACATTGGTGCCTGGTTTTCACGTAATAATTAGAAATTGGAAGTGCACACGCTTTCTTGGGTACTCGTATGCAACACCTAGCATTCTCAAAGGCCACTGCTGATTTTATTTAAACTGTAATTGCGACATGGTGAGCGATGCACGATGTATAAGTCAAAAATATACCAGCAATGAGAGCGAAAGGTTCAATAATGTAAGTTTAAATAACGATGATCCATGAAGATAAGAGGGCTTACAGCTGCATGTCAGGTTTACGATACTCGACTACCATGCTAGCACTGGCATTGGTGTTCTTTTACCTGCTTCTACGTGCCCCGCTTCTCCCAATAATTCATTTATTCGTCGTTATATAGCCTCTACTTTTCGCCGCCACCACAAAGAGCTATACTGTATTTTTTATTTCACAACGCCCTCGTGTCGAATATATTAGTCTTTATCAGGTTAAAAACGCCAGGACAGTGTGCATTTTTTTCTAAATACCTTGAAAATGCCTTTTCGAGCATCCAATGAGGTTGAGAACAGCCGGCTTCATTAAGGAAATGGTCATTCAGGGAAAGTGGGAGCTTATTTTGAATGTAATTCTTGGACACTCCATACTAATTCAATAAATTAAGAATGCATGTTAAAATCAAGCAGGCTTCACGAGACTCACCACCCACCCCTCTCCTTCACCCTACCCTGTTTGTTGTAGTGCAGCAGGTGAACTACAATAATAAAGAAAAACCTATAACAGTATTCTGCAACTAGAGTAGTCACTCTTGAAGCACGTAAAATTGAAGTCCCTGATTCGCGTTTGATAACAGTGTTACACACCATCACGCAGGTATTGCACAGATGTTACACAGGTGTCGGTTTCTTTCTTTCCTCCCAGACAACTCAGATAATTTTTTACGCGTAACTTAAATGTACTGTTTGTGCCACCTAAACGCATGCACAAGTATTGTAATCAAACTCTGTCATAATTGCCATTTCAATATGGCTGTGCTTCGACTGAAGATAAGCAAGCAACTGAACGTGAGTACTTACGCACCAGTCGAAGTCCCTTGGAGCGTGTAAGGAGGACGCTTGTCAGTGCTTGAGGATCGCAGTAAATGTCTTGCTCTACTACGCTTCCATTCATCTGCAGTGACGATTGTTTAATTCATATTTAGTCAATGTGTGGTGGGCTATTTCATCTAAGATTGCATATAGGTGAAAAGTGATAGAGCGTAACATGCATATCACGCAGTATTATACATAAAGACAATACCTAGTTGCCAGAGAATTGGAGATTACTTTTGAATATGGGTATGCAAATATAAACGTTTTGAACCGAGTGGAATACGATTCTATGTGTTTAAAAACAGGGGTAACGATTTAGAGTACTAGTTACTCTACTATGGGAGAACTCAAAGCCGTCCCGTGGCAATATTGTCACGGTGTCGTGACGTGGCCGAAGACAGGAGACTTAGGTAGTAATTTAACTGTTTATTTGGGTGAACCTATGCCCGGTAAAGGGAAAGTCCAATTGCAGTAGCAGTCTTGGACTGATACAAAAAGAAGTTTATTAACTTCAAACTAAAAAAAACTCTTTACATCATTTTGTACATACAGTGCTCGTTTACACACCCCTCTTGTGCACTATGGGGCATACAAACTCCATTACAGCAGCGAACGTCGGCCATCGATCAACTACTCACATGTGGCAAAGTGCGTCGGCATTTATACTCTTGCCATCAAATGTTCTATCGTTATCGCTGGCGATGGTGTAGGTTCCAGAATAATCTGTACAGTTCGCAGAGTGGGCGTGATCTTATCGAAATGATCTACTAAAGTCCGGAAGCTTCTCGAAAACTGCACGTGCGTTTTGCGCTGAGAATTGTGTGGTGTTTTGGAGCGATAACAAAACTTGAGGAATCGAACGTGGCAATATTTCTAAGCTTAGTCTTCATTGATTGATATGTGGGGTTTAACGTCCCAAAACCACCATATGATTACGAGAGACGCCGTTGTGGAGGGCTCCGGAAAATTTCGACCACCTGGGATTCTACACCGTGTACCCAAATCCGAGTACACGGGCCTACAACATTTCCGCCTCCATCGGAAATGCAGCCGCCGCAGCCGCGAGTTGAACCCGCGACCTGCGGGTCAGCTGCCGAGTATCTTAGCCACCTGAGCTTAGTCTTGCACAATTAAGCCAGCTAAAAGCGATAATAGTGAAGATAATGCTTGCTTATTCTTAGTGCGCACCTCATGCAGCGGTTTCTACAAGCGTGAAGAACGCATACGATTTCACAAGTTAGCATACAAGGTTATGGAAAAGGTTACTAAAATAAAATAAAATAAAATAGACAAGAAATACGTTACAGAATAGAGGAATACAGGAAACACAAGCATGTACACTTACACTTTGCGCAAATATAAAACACAGTATAAATAGCACGAACAAATAAAACGCAATATGAATACAAACGATGTCCCATACGAATACTTTTCGAATAGCAAAGTAGCATAATACGTATAATCACTAGATTGGTAATGTAACTACTTTTGAAACAGTCTGAACATTCCAAAATCTTTTATTAAAAACAAATATGCATAAATATTTCGAAGCAACGTTGCGATTACTTTTAACAAACAAAAAATACCACAATAAGTAAACTGATGCAATCCTTTATACACTAGTGAGTAATTTCAGAGAAATATTTTATAATCTCTGGTTGAAATGCAGTAATGGTCACAGTATGCAACCACACTTTCTCAACAGGTGCTAAGTAAAGCTGCCGTTTAATAATGAACAACATCCATGAGTCACAACCATCACGTGTGTCATGGTAAATATTGTGGACTGATGACTCTGTCACTTTGATGAGAAGAAAGCTTTAGGCTAAAGTACTATCCAAAATTGCTGAGAATCATTAGGTGTTACTTTGTCAACGCTATTAAATAAAACAGATGCATCAATGACAAAAAAGACCTATCAGTCGGCACCACCACTAGTGGCACGCTTAAGGAAGTGGACTGATGAATCTGTCACTTCAGAGCAAAAGTTCTTCTTATAAATGCTGAAATCGTATCAGCATTTGCCTCGCGTAACAAAGCTTCGAGCCTGTACATATAACTAACAAATATTTTGCTTTCCATGCTAAGCCACAAGAATTTTCATTCAATTATCAGCTTCTTGTCGATGTTACAAACTTTAGATAGGAAGAAAACCACGAGGCTTCTTTTCTTTTCCAGCAGGAAGAAAAACTAATTTTCTGGCTACTGCTACACCAAGCCTTGCCTCTACACCCACTCAGCTTGTTCATCGGCGAGCTCAGGTCACCGTACACTATGCCTGTACAACATATACTGAATAATTTGTGTCTAACACTCGGGATATTTGAGTAGACACGAGGAATTGGCCAGTATCTTTGTAATGAAGCTTGACAAGTCTGTGCGTGTATATATGAGCATGATACATTTGAGAAGTTTCATTTGTTACGATAAAATTTCAACATACAAACGAGTCATTCTTTTTCCAACGTGTATTAAACGCAGCAGTGTTGTTCCACGATTGATTGATTGATATGTGGGGTTTAACGTCACAAAACCACCATATGATTATGAGAGACGCCGTAGTGGAGGGCTCCGGAAATTCCGACCACCTGGGGTTCTTTAACGTGCACCCAAACCTGAGCACACAGGCCTACAATATTTCCGCGTCCATCGGAAATAAGTGTTGTTACACGCCACGCAAATGTTTTGGTATCATCATTTTATAATTTTTTTCGTATCTCAGGCCTCTTCTCCAGCGTAAATAACAAACCATACCCACACGGGTGACTTTCCTGTGCTTTGTCCCTCTTTCTTCCCCAGTAAGCAAGCTTTTTCAAACCTCTTTGTCATTAATCAGGAATATCCTACGGTTTGAGTCAAATCGAACATCCCGTTATGCTCAAACTATTGTTTCATTAGGTAACAATGACATAAGCTTCTCACGTAAAAAATAATTTCTTTGTCTTGTTCGAATGTGGTCAACTGAAGTTCTTCCCGCATTACAGATGCCTTCCGCAGTGTCAGGTTCTGCTCAGGTCGGATGGCGACAAGTAAGAATCCATGATCAGATTGTTCTTCGAGTATTCGAGGGTACACCGCGTCATGTCCTGTGAACAAGTAGTCGGCAATCCAAAGACACAAATTATTTAAAGACTTAAAAAGGCTTTGTTACTGAAGTACTTGAATTGATTACAAACGTTAGCGTCGAAAACAAGCCTTGCTTCGTCATTACCGTAAAATGTCTTGATAGCCACATGCAACTAGTGCTGCTACATGTACCAATAATTATTTTGTAAGAAGCTAGCTATACTTTTACAAGCAACTGTTCCCTTTTACCCGGATGAAAAAAAAATGGCAGATCCTATGTACAGTGAGAATCGATGACATGCGAAGCACAAATAAGGGAGGTAAATATGTCATTTTAAAATAACCACAACATTACAAGATGGAGGTAAATTATGCCATACATGACTTCCTTGTCATGATTATCATGTTTGAATGTGTCGTTTACCTTCGTCATCAATTCACGGCACGTGATGCCAAATTTAGTACATGCGGAGCTAGAAAAATTGCTTCGAGCATGCTATAAACGTGGTATGTTGTCACGTTGTTACATGACAAGCGTGTCATGATTATGATTTTCGCACCAGTCACATACCGTCGTCGTTCATTTACGCCCCGTTATACCAAACTTAGTATATATGAAGCTTAGTGAAACGGTGGTGAGCGCATCATGAAGGGCCCACTTTACTCCAACGTAACGTTGACGCGCGAAATGAATCATGTGACATGATTAATATCGTGCCGATGCGTTATCCAGACGGCACGACGTCTGCCTCTTTTTGTGACAGAGGGACGCCGGACGCACTGAAACGCGCATGCGTCAAAGCAACGCGGCGCGCCTGCGAGTATATGGCAGGACCGGCGCCTGGCGTGGCAACGCAGGCGCAGACGAGCACCGGGTAAAGTTGACGTGTATTGGAGTCTTGACTAGGGCATGTAGTCATGTTCTCACATGACACACATCTCCAGATTATCATGTTTGCACCAGTCACATACATTGGTCATCCATCCATGTCCCGTAATGCCAATTTTGGTATATGTGAAGCTAGCAAAACGGCCGCGAGCGCATCATGAGTGCGGCATGTAGTGATATCGTTACCTGACATGCAAGTCGTGATTGACCTGTTTGGATGTGTCATTTATCTATGTCGTCCATTTGTGTCACGTAACACTGGATTTGGTACATGAGAAGCTAGCGAAACGGCCGTGAGTGCATCATGAGCGTAGCATGTAGTCAAGTTGTTACAAAACACGCATGGAATGGAATAAAAAAAACTTTATTTCAGTCCTGCAGGACGCGCTTAGCGCGAAGCGGGCGTCTCCCACGTAGGTACCGACAGGGAGTACCTGGCGGCCGCTTCGTGGGCCTGCTGGACGGCCCATTGCTGGTCGGCGAGAAGTTAGCTCCTGAGGGACCTCTCTTACTTGCTTGAAGTAGAGTCGGAAGGAGTTGTTCTACACTCCCAGAGCATGTGTGCGAGTGTCGCTGAGTGTCCACATGATGGGCATGTGTCGCTGGGGTATGCCTCGGGATAATAAACGTGAAGCGTGGCAAGGTTTGGGTGCGTGTGTGTCTGTAATAGGCGTAGGGTTAATGCCTGTGGTCGGTCAAGTTTCGGATGTGGGAGTGGAAAAATGCGGCGTTCCAGGTAAAAGTCTTTTGTAATTTCATTGTACGTTATTGGTGCATCCCGATTGGTATCTAACCCAGCAAGATGAGGTTGCCCTGTGGCAGTGCAGTCGGTAAGTGCGCGCGGTACATCATGGGTGATCTCGTTGAGGTTGGATAGGGCACCCGGTACCAGGCCGAGATGGGCGGGGAACCCAATGACAGTGTGGTGCTTCAGGGCACTCGGGTCCGCATTGCGCAGGATACGTAACGCCTGGTCGGAGATGACTCCGCGTTCGAAGGCTTTGATAGCCGGCCTGGAGTCGCTGTAGATTAATTCCTGTTTGCTGTCGAGCATAGCTATAGCTATAGCTACTTGCTCCGCTACTTCGGGGTTTCAGGTGAGGATTGTGGCTGAGTTAAGAGTCTGCTGCGCGGATGATACCGCGACCGCGGTGAAGGCTTGGTTGTTGCGATAGGCGGCGTCCACGAACGAGACGTTGTCCGCTTCCATGTCTATGCGCTTGAGAATGGCGGTCGCCCGCGCAAGGCGCTTGCCTCTGTTGTATTCGGGGTGTACATTTGGTGGTATGGGAGCGATAGTGATAAGGTCCCGGATTTCACGGGGAATTAGAGTCAACTCTGGGGGGTCCCTGACCCTCGAGGAGAAGAAGCCGAGCTCGCGCAGAATATGGCGGCCCGCCTTGGTGGTAGTGAGTCAGGTAAATTGCACGCTTTCCTGAGCTTCGGCGATCTGTTCTAGCGTGTTATGTATGCCAAGCTCGAGGAGTTTGTACGTTGGAGTGGTGATAGGAAGGCCAAGGGCTCGTTTGACCACCTTGCGAATAAGCGCATTGCTTTGATCGCACTCAGCGCGTAGCCATTTGTGTATAGCGGCAACGTACGTAAATTAGCACAAAGCAAACGCGTGTACGAGACGCAGCAGGTTGTCTTCTTTGAGGCCATGATGCCTGTTGGCTACTCTAAGTACGAGTCGTATGGCATTCTCAGTCTTAGTCCTCAGCTTGTGTACTGTTTGGGTGTTGGTTTCGCGGGACTCGATGTTCATGCCGAGGACCTTGATGGTGTCTACCCTGGGTACAGTACGACCATCTCTGGTGTGGAGGGTGATATTGCGTTCCGCCGCAGGTTTCCACCCTTTGGGCTTGGCACCCCGGCGTTTGAGCAAATATGTCAACAGCTCCGACTTCGCAGGTGAGCACCTGAGACCGGTGTGGTCGAGGTAAGACTCGGCGCTGTCGATAGCCTCTTGCAGGGCGGACTCAATGAAGCCATCCTATCTCACGTTTTATTCCGATAGCAAATATATGGACACTGTCGGCTGGAGTTTGTCGCCCGTGTCGGCGTCGATCGACGTCGATATCATGCTCCGTGTATGTATACGTATCTACATATATAAATACACAAGAAAGAAAAAAGTCCAGAAATAAAGCACTTTAGCGTGCGCGATCAAACACGGGACCTCAGCGTCGTGAATGCGAGGCGTTCACCACTGAGCCACTTCGGTGAACTTTCTCCACCGTTCAAACGGCAAGATATTTATATCTACCACTTACCGCTGCTGTGTTTTCGGCATTACCAGAAAAATGGCGCAATGAGCACACGTCGCTACCGAGATGTTTCTATGCTATGTCGTCTGGAGTGGACGTGTGCCCCGATATGTGACGCCGGTTGCCGCCATATTGAAAAAAGAAAGACTCAAAAGCAGACGAAAAATTCTGATTCATAGCTCCGCCCTCGCAGTGGCCATTGGAGACTGTGACATGCTTTTGTAAAGCATTTAAGCATTTTACAAGCCATGGTGATTTCGTGCGTTGCTTATGGCTGCACAAATCGCATCAAGAAGACGCCTGGATAACCCTGCACATGTAAGTATTCTCGCTTCCTTCGCTGACGATCGCCTGGCTTTTCGCGTATGCTGTTAAATTAGAAACAGTATGAAAGGTGCGCATGCTTGTAATACATGCGCATAGCTGTATGGAAGGCAACTTGAAACTTTAAATGCTCGTGGACATGACGTTGTGCATGAGTTTCAAATTTCTGGAGGAAGCATTTGCATTCTATGTCGGCACGTATTCAACATTGGAACGAGTAGGACGTCTGAATGCACTTTGACTTCCAAGTTTTGTGGTGTTGTCTTGCAAGGAGACACTTAGGCGTGCATGCATATTTTTTACACCAAATTCGAAAATGATTATCGAATTTGGTGTATGTTTATTGAGGAATTTGTAAACGTAGAGAATATTTCATGCCGTGATTACCAGTTACGCGTTTCCGAAAGACAGTGGGGTGTTCTGCCTGGGAACGTGCTGTTTGAAGAAATAGTTGAAGGGCTACGAATGCTGACAACCTCTGTTCCATTTAGTTTGAAGAAAGCTGCTTCGACAGAACGGGCCAGACAACCAGACTGCAGCCTGGCAGTGCACCTTCGATTTTTCCTGCTTTCCGAGCGCATCTGCAAAAACCTGTTAGTTTCTACCTCCTTGACGTACCTTTAATAGAATGCAATCACAATATTAAGCAATTACGTCTTAAACAAGATGAGACACCTTTGAAATCCTTTCTATCTTGCCGACGACACCGAAACCAAAATGCCGATAGACGAAGTTGCCAATATGAGTGAGTGGTGTTATATTGAACTTCGAGCTATAGCTCTGAAGGGTGCGCTTGTCATGACAACCCATGTCACCAACGGAAGTTGATAAATAATATGCAGAACTAACGCTACTGCAATTGTTCTCATAAATGGTTCATTTGGGCTACGTCTCCTGGAGTACGTCTTCTGGAGTTTGTCGGTTGCACGCGACATCAGTGCTGCGGTTTTCGTTCCGTTTGTAAATTGGTTAGAGTTCGATAGCTCTAGAAAAACTACTGGTGACTGCCAGTTTACTTAATTACCTCTCTTTTCTAACTTTAGCTTTCATTATTTCAACTTTTTTATATATTCTCTGGTAAAATGCGGACACACACACAAGCACGAATGTGGCACCTCACAACGAATGTAGCAGCCTCACAACAAAGACGTTCTATTTACACGCTTTTAGGGCAAACTTGCGCCCAAAGTAACGACGCACAGCAATCAAGAAGATCCGAAGGTCGGTAGTCCTCATGAGCCTCTGCCTCGAGCACCGTCGTTCTCTTCTTCTCCACGCGCGTTGGCTGTTCGATGGAGTACCGCACGCATGCAGGGCCGGCTCGTGCATTGCGGCTGGCTTCGTCGCTCGTAGTCGTGGCGTTAACGTTTCTCTGGTTTCCGACGTCCGCGTTGCGCGGAGCAATGGTAATTTCCTGCGGCATTATCCCCCCTCTAATGGGGCATCGCCCCGATGCTTTCGATGATAATGTATGCAGCGTTTCCATCGCGGAAGGTTTGTAAGAGCGAAATGATTGTACAGCAAGCAATTGGGGTGGCTAGTCTTTGTATCGGTTGTAGTACGGTTTCATGCGCACAATGTGTACACGCTCGGTGGGGTTGCGTCGTTTTGAATGCCCATGCCCTGCAGGCTTGACTTCATAAACGAGGTCGCTTAGTCGCTGTACTACCTCGTAAGGACCGAAATATCGACAAATGAGTTTTTCAGACAGGCCTCGTCGTCGTACTTGGGTCCATATCCACACTTTGTCACCAACTTCATACCATGTTTCACGTCTTCCTTGGTTGTAGCGGTCGGCATAAATTCGTTGTTGGTCACATATTTGGTACCTTCCTAATTGGCGGGCCTCTTCCGCTCTCTGTATAAGTGATCGAGATCAGAAGTGTAGTCATCTTGATATATAGGTAACATAGCGTCCAGTGTTGTGGTAACTACACGACCGTTAACTATTCGAAACGGGGTAATCTTGGTAGTCTCTTGTACGGCGGTGTTATAGATGAAGGCGACGTAAGGTAAAATTTCGTCCCACATTTTGTGTTCGACGCCCACATACATAGATATCATGTAAGCTAGGGTTCTGTTAAGGCGTTCAGTCAGGCCGTTGCTTTGAGGTTGATATGCGGTAGTTTTCCTGTGAACAGTGTGGGTACAGGCATTCCATGAGTTCTGCCGTGAAAGCCGGTCTGCGATCGGTGATTACAACATTCGGAGTGCCATGCCGTAGCAGTATGCTCTGTACAAAGAATTTGGCGACCTCAGCTGCCGTTCCTCGATGCAAGGAGTCTGTTTCCGCATATCTCGTTAAATAATCAGTCGCTACAACAATTCACTTCTTGCCAAGTAAAGATGTCTAGAATGGTCCAAGGAGGTCTATTCCAACTTGTTGGAAAGGTGCTTTCGGTGGGTCTGTCGGGTGCAGAAGGCCGCTGGCTTAGCACGAGGCGCTTTCTGTCTTTGCCACTTGTGGCATGTTCTAACATAGCGCTGTACTGAAGACAATAGCTTGGGCCAATAATAGTGCAGATTGATTCGTGCAAGCGTTCGAGTGACACCCAAATGTCCAGACGTAGGCTCATTGTGGCACGCTTGTAATATTTCTTGCCGCATAGTTGCGGGAGCAACAAACAGAAACTTTTCACGGTTGGGCTTAAAGTTTCTCTTGTAGAGGACGTTTCCTCGGAGGCAGAACGATGTGAGGCTTCGAGAAGATTTACAAGGTACTTGTACGTCAGCTCCTTTCAGGTGTTTGATGAGCGGGAGGAATCCTTCGTCCACATGTTGAAATTCGGCTATCTGAGAAGTCTCGACAACAGCCACGAATGGAAAGTGATCTTCATGCTGTGTATGCTGGTGCCCGTGACAAACAGTCGGCGTCGGTATGCTTCCTGCCAGATCGGTAACCACAGGTATGTCAAATTCTTGCAGTTTGAGGCTTCACCTTCCTTGTCGTCCGGATGGGTCCTTGAGGTTGGCGAGCCAGCAAAGGGCATGGTGATCGCTGACTGCCTTGAATTGTCTTCCATACAGGTAAGGCTGAAACTTACGGATGGCCCAGACGACGGCAAGGCATTCTTTCTCTGTGGCCGAATAACTGGTCTCCGCCTTTGTTAGAGTCCGGCTGGCGTATGCTATCACCTTTCTTTCGCCATTCTGCCAATGTATTAGGATGCATCCTAGGCCGATGTTACTGGCGTCTGTGTGTATTTTCGTGTCAGCTGTTTCATCAAAATGAGAAAGAATAGGGGGTTCTTGCAACCGTTTTCTTGTTTTCTTAGTTCGTTGAAGGGGTTTTGTTGCTCGGTTTTCCACTAAAAAGGTACATCTTCTTTCGTAAGTTTCGTCAAGGGTTATGCAATCTGCGAGAAATTTCTGACAAATCATCTATAGTAAGCACAGGCACCTAGGAATCTCCATACTGACTTTTTGTCTGCTGGCACCGGGAACCTTGCAACGGCGGCTGTCTTTTCGAGATCAGGGCGCACACCGTGGGCACTGACAACGTGCCCAAGGAAGCGAATTGGCACTTCTATGGCTTGATGGTTAAATCTGCCGAATGGATTGCTTCTAACGCTGTTACCAGGACCTTGGTATGCTCCTCGAATGTAGCGGCGAAGATGACCACGTCGTCAAGGTACACTAAGCAACACTGCCACTTCAATCCGAAAAGTACAGTGTCCATCATGCGTTGGAGCGTTGCCAGTGCACAACAGAGACCAAAATGGTGAGCCTTGAATTCATAGAGTCCGTCCGGGGTAACAAAAGCAGTCTTCTGGCGATCACGTTCATCAACATCGATCTGGCAGTATCCACTTTTTAGATCTGGTGATGAGAAGAACTTGGCACACTGAAGTCTGTCTAATGCGACGTCAATACGCGGGAAGGGATATACATCCCGTTTAGTCACAGCATTTAATTTCCGGTAGTCAACGCAAAGCCTTAGCGTTTTATCCTTCTTGACAAGTACTACAGGAGATGCCCACGGACTGCTAGAAGGTTGAATAACATCATCTTCAAGCATCTCCTGTACTCGATTCTTGATTATTTCCCTTTCTTTTGGTGAAACGCGGTACGGGTGCTGGCGTACCGGCCTGGTTGTCTCGTCTGTTACGATCTTGTGTTTTCCAATGGTCGTGCGTCGTCCCTTTGAACTTTTGGAGAAACAGCTGCCAAATTTCTGTACAAGGTCATATAGTTGTTGACGTTGGATCACTGAAAGGTTTGGATTTACGGATATTACGTCACAGACATCAAGGATTTACGGATATTACGTCGCAGACATCGGATGTTGGTTTGATATCCGTTGACGTTGTTTCAAGGCTGCATATCTATGTGGCTTCACAAACCTCATAAAGAAAGGCTATGGCTGTCCCTTTGCGATATGCTGAAATTAATTCCTGAAATTTGTCAGGAGGATGTCTGCGTACCCGTTTTGTAGCTATATAATCCCTCGTGCCACACAAACACCTCTTTTCAGGAAAACATCCATGTTGCTGTCTGCCACACCTTCGTAGTTACCAAACGTATCATTTCTGACTAGAACCATTACACTGCTCTGCGGCGGTACAGTCACATCATCATCGACGATGCGCAGTGGAGTGGTGTATTGCTCGTCTGCTCAAGCTACCTTTATAGCTTGTTCCGTCGAAAATGACAAGCTTGACCTCTGCAAATTATTAATGGCACCATTTGCTTGCAGAAAATTCATTCCGATTATAACTTCTCCCGAACATACGGGCAGGACAACAAAGTCACCAACGTAAGTGAAACCTCGTATCTCAACTCTTGTGGCGCATCTGCCGAGAGGCGTAATAAAGTGACCACCTGCCGTACGTACTTGAGGTCCACTCCATTCGATCAGAACTCTTTAGGCACTTCGCTAAATCGTAGCTTATCACAGAGTAATCCACACCGGTATCGATTAAAGCCATGAGCTTTAGCCCGTCAATTACCAACGGCAAGTCTGAAGTTATCTTCTTATTACTGCGCTTCTTTACCGGGAGACAGTCATCGTCGTTGTCACGCTGGTGTCGCAGTGGAGGATCTTCGTATTTCGAATAACCAGCAGGCTCACCTCCACAGGTCGCCCACTTCAGTTTCCCGGGTTTGGACTAGGCGAACGATGCTTAGGTGTGTTTGGAAAGGAACGGGGGCTTGGCGAGCGCTGACGCAGGGGGATGGTGCCCGCGGTTGATGACGACGACGCAGGTTGAAGCTCTGACGTGAGCACAGGTATTAATCGATGTCGGACGGCCTTTCGCCGTTTCGCGGACACGGTGCGTGCACCACGAATCCTCGAAGACCAGCTTGACGATATCGGCAAAACCGGTACAGATGGCCAGCCTCTACGCCGTGGAAGCACAAAGGCCTACGTTCCACATCTCGCCATACATCGCTTTTCCGAGGTCTTGTCTCTGTCGAAAAAGGTGCGCTACGAGTTGCCTGTACGATATGGCATGGGCTACGTGTTGTTGGTGCGTAAGTACCAAGTGTCTTGATAGGCGCACAGTGTACAGCATGCCGCCTGAGCACCTCAGAATAAGTTACCGCGCGTCGTGTCGGTGGTGCATCCCTTTGCATCTCCCGTATGGCCTGCCGAATTTCTTCTCGGACAACATCCGCAATAGACAGTTCCGGTGGAGCTTATGGCTGCAGCTTGCGTAGTTTCTTCCTGACAACTGACCGGATAAGCTCCCGCAGAGTGTCAAGATTATCGACAACGTTTGCCGAGAAGACCCCTGCCGTTATGCAGGCTACGTCACGGTTGTATGGCCGGGCTCTCTGCTTCAGCGTCGTTTCTATTGTTGTTGCTTCCGACTGAAACTCAGCAACAGTGCGCGGCAGATTGCGAACGAGTCACGCGAACAGCTTTTGTTTTACCCAATGCATGAGATGACGCACCTTCTTGTCTTCAGTCATGTTGGGATCAGCTCGCTTGAACAGGCGGCACATGTCTTCTATGTACATAGCGACAGTCTCGTTTGTGCGTTGATTCTGTGCACGGAGAGCTGCTTCTGCCTTTTCCCGGCGATCATTGTTGCCAAACGTACACGGTAGATGCCGCCGGATTTCTTCCCAGGACGTCAAAGATGCGTCGTGGTGTTTGTACCGCACTCGCGCTGCGTCTTCCAAAGAGACGTATACGCTGCGCAACTTGCCTGCTTCGTTCCATTGGTTTATGTTCGCCACCCTCTCGAAATGATCCAGCCAGTCTTCGGCGTCCTCGAACGGGTCACCATGGAACACTTCGGTATGACGGTTTGGCTGACAAAGAGCTGTGATGGTGCAGCTTGGCTAGTCATGGTGGTGGCGTTTCTTGTCTCCGTCGCTGATGCCCTTGGCACAGGGGGAAGTGGTCCAAATTCTGGGGAATCCCCTCAAATACGGCGACTGGTCCATTGGTGCACTGGCGTAAGATCCACGGCTTGCGGATGGTCAGGGCTTGGACTTCGCTCTCTCTGGGGTTTGGAATCATCTACCCAGCACCTCCATCAAAAAATGTAACGAATGTAGCAGCCTCACAACAAGGATGTTCTATTCACATGGTTTATTAGGGGCGACATTGTGCCCAAAGTGAATGACGTACAGCAATCAAGAAGAAGAAGATGATGATGATGATGATGATGATGATGATGAACATACGGCTTTAGATCCAAAGGTCAGTAGTCCTCGTCAGCCTCTTCCTCGAGCACCCTCGTTCTCTTCTTCTTCACGCGCGTTGGCAGTTCGGTAGAGTACCGCGTGCGTGCAGAGCCGGCTCGTGCATTGCGGCTGGCTTCGTCGCTCGTAGTCGTGCCGTTAGCGTTTCTCTGGTTTCCAACGTCCGCGTTGAGCGGAGCAATGGTAATTTCCTGTGGCTATATAGCCTCTCTACAAACAGCGACCAGAAGACTTTCAATTACATTCGAGCCTTTCTATCTTATCGCGCCGCTTTCATCTACCTCGATTCTATCGAACATGGCCCATACCCATTAGGCACACGGGGTACACCCCAAGGTGTTGCCCTGTCACCCCACTCTTTAACCTGGCCATGAAGAACCTTCCTTCCCTTCTGGGTGAAGTCAA
Organism: Rhipicephalus annulatus; assembly: GCA_013436015.1. NCBI lineage: Eukaryota > Metazoa > Arthropoda > Arachnida > Ixodida > Ixodidae > Rhipicephalus > Rhipicephalus annulatus. The sequence goes on from WOVY01009795.1 coordinate 73,174, forward strand.
GGGAATACACGACGCACTATATGCCGACAATATTACAATTTGGACCAACACCGGCTCCCCAGCACAAATCAAAAAGCGCCTACAAAAGACTGCCCTTCTGATAACTGCCTACGCTGCTTCATGTGGCCTAGAGTGCTCTCCAGCTAAATCAGCTATTCTCTAGAGATCCGACTTACCTCCATCCTAGGTTTTGCTTCCGTCTGGTCCCGTTCCATCAGTCAAGAAAATTCGAGTTGTTGGGCTCTATATCACTTCATATTTGGATGTCGCTGGAACTTTGGCGACGAAAACAATGGGTGGAACCACTACCCCGCAACATGAACCGCGAGCTACATCCCGGCCACGGACTAGCACGTTTCGCGGCCCTTCAGGCGCGACACTCTGACCAACCTGGCGTTTACTACGTAGACGTCTCGGGCCTATCCCCCTCAGGTCACTTCACGGCTGCCGTGACCACACAGGGAAAACACGTTGATGGCCGCACTGCCACACAAGCTGAGGAGGTTGTCATTGTTTTGGCTCCTCGCTAGCCATCTCACGCATCATCTTGACCAACTCGCGATCAGCCTGTTTCCAATACCTTCAGGGTTCCTTGCCCCGCTGGTAGCTCACCTACTTCGGGCAGCCTCTTGGCGCTTTAACCCTAAACCCATTCGTATAGTATGGACCCTAGGCCACTCGGGCCTGCCCGGCAACGAGGCGGCGAACGCCGCTGCCCGCGCTTCTCTCATTCGGGCCGTTGCCACTCCATGTCCCGAGACGAAATATGGATATACGAATCTGACGCACTTACGCGAAATTCTTGCCTATTACCGGGCTTCGCGCTGACTGTACCCGGACCCTGCAAGTGGTCTGGAGAAAGTGGATGAGCGAATACAGCGTCGCCTCCAGGTGAACACCTATCTCATTCCGGTGGTCGCCAGGCATTTTTTGCCGGACATCAGTGGCACCAACTCGACCTGCCAGGTCCTGGCCGACACCTACCACGTCGTCACTTCGTGCCCTACTAACCCCCTTCCCTTTTCACCCCTTTTCCCCATGCCACCTAGAAAAGCTTGGGAGGAGTACCTGCTCGGCTGCTCGGCCTTGGTTGCTCAACGCTCTTAGGTGAAGCGCGGTCGAACGGCGGCCAACTCCATTGGCATTCTGGAATAGGGTCTTGCCACTCAATCATGCTATAGGCCGCAACTCTATGGTACATTTTCTGTAGTAAAATGTTTCTACCACCACCACAAGCACATATATGAAAAAGGCTAGCAAATGTCGCATTCCCCTTGGTCTTGAGTATGTGCAGACACATTTCTTAAAACACCCAATATATACTACAACCCTTTTGTACCGCATTAGTGCACCAGCAAGCTCGATTACAAAGCATTCTTGAAAACAGGGTAATCTGAAAGCATGCAGCTGACAATAGGTGCCTGAATTAATTTGTTTCATAAGCGAGAAGAGTCATTTATTCGTTGGTGTAGCCTAAAAGTGGTTTCCATCTCATTTCTTCATCGTGAACAGCAAACCGACGCGCGCAATGAGCGTATTCTAATGCCGTCTATGGCGGTTCCACCCTGTTTTTCCTCGTGCAATATGGCCCTCGGTGGCTTCCCTTTCTCCCATTGGCGGCGGCCGGGACTGCCACTCCAAAGGTTCTCCAGAACCTCCTTGGTCGCACATCGCCCAGCGGCGCCCGCTCTAATCTCCTACGCGTACTTTCCCCCGGCTGAGAGAGGGGAGTGACGTTCTATTTCGCGCCCTTATCTCGCGGTGGCGAGGAGGGGAGAATCGTACGGTTTTACTGACCTCGGGCTTTACGTGGAACAAATCTGCTGTAGTTACTGGGCGCACAAAGGTCACTGCAATCATTGTGGTCTCCGTTTGCGAAAAACACGTGCTTTTCAGACTCAGCGAACTAACAAATGATATGCTTATTGGCGTGCAACCATACCTGTGAGTACGGTTCGTGCGTAATTTGTGCGCGAGAAACGCGGGGCACGTTTCGATCTGCCTTTCATTAGGCGCGTGACCTTTCAAATTGTAGTTACCACATTCATTGCTTCGCCTTTCCGGAAAAGTTGTGATTTTTTTATGTTTGCACTAGTCTCATACCTTAGCCAACCATTACCGTCCCGTAATACCAAATGTGGTGTAAGTGAAGCTTGTGAATCAGCGGCCAGCGCATCATGAGCGGGGCATGTAGTTATGTTTTTACACGACACGCATTTCATTATTATTATGTTTGTACCAGTCCTATACCTTCGTCATCCGTTCACGTACCGTAATACTAAATTTTGTATATGGGACGCTAAAGCAATGGCCGCGAGCGCATCACGAGCGTGGCGGGTAGTCATGTTATTACATGATACGCATATCATGATTTTCATGTTAGGGTCTGTAGCTTGTGTTCGCTATGCAATCATGTCACACCACATTAGTTTTGCAACAGGTGATGTGAACAAAACCACCGCAAGAGCAGCAAGACCATAAAATGTAAATTATGACATTTATCACCAAGATATCATGATTTGGATGTTATGATTGGTCAAATATGTTCGCCATACAGTCATAATATGCCATACCAAGTTTGCTTTCAATACCATAATCCAAACGGCCAGCAGAGCAAAATGTCGTAGGCAGCTGGTTATACAGATAGATAGATAGCTAGATAGATAGATAGATAGATAAATAGATAGATAGATAGATAGATAGATAGATAGATAGATAGAAAGAAAGATAGATAGATAGATAGGGTTAAAGTTGCCGAAGTTCGCTAAGAAATGCTTTGCATTTCAAAATTCCACAAAGAGCATCATGTTGCTAACGAAATGAGACATACTGAATTGTTAAAATATTAGCGCGACAGTACAGTTTCTTTTCAAAATTAGCATACGTGCGATAGCTTTGCTGCACTGCATTCAGTAGGCCTGTTTGCATTGTACTGAATTTGTTTTTATAAGTTTCGATGGCACTGCGTTATTGACTACAAAAAAGTACTTGGGAAAAAAATCACCGGGAACCTTAAAGAGACGTATTTTTCCTTGTTGATTTCTTTCTTAGAAATCGCAGAACGTGATGAACAACGCAGTTTTAAATTTGTTTGATCAGGATACATTCAAATGTTAGTCTTATACTCCAAAAATCAATTTATCAACTCAATACAAAGCTTTCTGAAACTTGGGATCAGTCTTCAGTTGACCACAGAAGAGAACGTACAATAAAAAAAACTCATGCCCTTTTGTCTTGAGAATGATGCAACCCAAAGGTGAGGGCAGAGGAAACATTGCTTTCAACTAGGCTAAATAGCTCGTATTTTTTGCTTTATTGTATTTATGACGCCACGTAATCATGAATAAACGATAAGGAAGCTGTAAGGAAACCTTCAAAGCTTTGTTAAAGAACGAGCCGCAATTATTAGCCCGCAAAGAAAAATAACATTTACACAGCTAGGAGCAACTATACGCTAGCACGTCGAGTGACAATGCGCTAAAAGGCCAAGCAAGCAGCTGTTCCTTTTTGACTAACGCAGCGGCAAAAATGTAATACGGTGAACAGCTTTCATGGCTGTCTTGCGTTCTCGGAAAAACATATCGCTGCTAGACAATGCTGCAGACTGTTTGGAAAGGCTCACCATATGGGTGTCATTACGCTCAGAACCAAAGAAGCTTTTGCGAAAGCAGGCAGACATGTGGTCATGACTCTGCATGAACTCATTAATCGCATAGCCCTTTTATTGTTGTTCTTGTTCGTGCTGGTCTTCACTTGTGGCTTATACCCACTGTGGGGGATTGGTCTATAATTGAGTAGTCATAAAGTATTGTTCGATTTTAGAGGAAGGGAACTAACAAAATGAAAACGTTACAAATTTTAGAAAAACATTTTGAGGATACCTGAGTTGTACCTATCATAAACATTTTGTATTAGAAATAGATAATAACCTAGATCAAGATTGCTTCAATAACCTTCCACCCCCTCTCCGGCACCCAATGATGTTCAGTTGGGCACAGTGAATGAGACAATGATTTTTCATCACGCTCTTGGAAGAGAGTGCCTGCAGTTGCATCGCCATGTTTTATAATATTTATTTTTCCCCAGATATACCCTAGATAACACGCACCAAGAAAAAATCATCAGTTTTACGCCGCGACCCATGACTGTTTCTCAGTGTTACTAACGTATGTATCTCCGCAAACGTTATCTTGAGTTATTTTTCGCAAAGACTTCTGCACCGCATGCATCATTCAACAATGAACAAGGTCATATGAAACAAAATAAAGAATCTCCCTGTCAGAAGTAGATGGCGTGTGGCAGATTCCTTTCTCTTACAGCTGCTGTTTCAGATTTAGTGTTATTTGAAGACCTCGGCAGTGTTGAACACATTTCAAAAAATATTAGCGGTTCGCTTCATCATAACAACAAAAATAATTGAGGCAGATCTATGAGGTGAATGATGATGAGATTGGGCGAAGCTGCTGGAAGTAGTACCGTGAAATTTTCTTCCGTTATTTCGCCTGGCGATAAGCGCGCTTCCTAGCCGCTTCCCATTGTCGAACGTTTTCAAGATCTGCTTCGCGACGTTGACGTGCTGCCTCGGCCTCTCGTTCCCGTACGGAAGAATCTTGCCAACGCTGACGTGCCGCTGCAGCTTTTGGTTCACGTATGGCGGGATCTTGCCGACGCTGCCTTGCTCATGTGGTTTCTTGTTCCCATACAGCAGGATCTTGGCTGCGACGTCGCGCAGCTTTCCGGCGCGCTTCTGCCTCGCGTGCTCTCACTTCAGGGTCCTGTCTGCGAGCGCCTGCCGTCGCTGCCCAGCGCGCCCGCCTTTCAGCATCCTTATTCATACGAGCACACAGCGACGGCAATGAGCATCGGCAACTACAAACCTGTATTGATATGGTTTTGATTATAAAAGCATTGCTTTAGAAAACACATAGCGTCTTTCCCTAAGCATCTGGAGTCTTATTTTTACTTTGCTTTAGAAACATCTGGTGTCTTTTCGTTTTGCTTTTAAGAAACATCTGGCGTTTTTTGTTAGCTTATTTCATCAATCAACGGCATTTTGAACAAAAATGTTTTATTGTTAAATCGGGCACAGGAGAAATCTTACCAATCTCTCTATTGGAGGTAAACAATGGCTGCTACTGGGACTGAGTGACAGAAGAAGCCGGCTTTTAACACTTCTACTACTACTAACGTTTCCTACTGGAACATGCCAATGGATGCTAATGGGGAATGAGAAACTTTTTGTTAACGCGCACGCTGTGATTTATTTTGTTCAACAACGCACAGGAGAAATCTCCCACTCGCACTACCTTGGAGGTCAAAGCGGAAGACTGGTTACACACAACGACTACGACTACGGGGGACGAACGGGTGCCGCTATACGAAGCTTAGCCCCTCAATAACAACAACACCCGAATGCACCCTTGACGCGAAAATATTTCACGGCTCAAGCCATAGATGCCTCATCAGACGCGGAAACGAACCAACGTCCGGTATGAGCGTCTTTCGTCGGCATCCACACGAGTGTCCAGGGTTCATCATCACGTAATGACGTCAAAGATCACCAAACTTCGTGACTGCATCGGAAGCTTGTTAACATGGTCAACGGTCTGCCGATCACAGAGGCAGTGCAAAAGCAGCTGAGGTGACTGCGATCTTGGAGGCGATGCACAACCTCATTCTGTGCCGACCACTTTCGGTGGGTGGCAGGGCAGGGACAGTGCAGCCTCCTAAATTTTCAAGTACCGTGCGCAGCAGCCACTATTTTGTCGGTCAGCGCCATAAGTCGAGACAAAATAGCAAGACATCGTTTTGTCAGAATGTGCTTCATGGGCATGTGCTTCATGGACATTTACTTCCCTATTTAGAACATAGTAAAGTCACACCGCAAATATACGAAAAATACACACTATCCCACCAAAGGAAACCATTAGTATAGCATGCGAAGCAGCGCATTGCTCGGCTTGAAGTTGTGTTAAAAAATGGCAGCATATCCACGGAGTGAATATTGAGGAGTGGGGCGAAGCATTCATCCGTCCATTCGTTCTTGCTTCCGTCCGTTCATGCGTACGTCTGTGTAACCGTACATGTGTCCATCCACCCGCCTGTGCGGATCGTGCGTCTGTTCGTGCGTCCATCCCTGCGTTCGTCCATGCATCTGCGCCTGCGTCCGTTCATGCGTCCATCCATGCATCTGTCTGTGTGTCCGTTCGTCCATCTATTCAACACTCCAAGAACCACCATCTCGCATCTTTTCACCACATATTCTCGATATAGAAGCACCGCCATCCAGCGGACATTTCAAGGACTAAACGGGAGGTGGCACATGCTCACTTTCTTACGGCTTGCGCTTCGGGTTTACCTCCACCTTTAACCACCTCGAGTTCATGGTATATACTAGTTCACCGTATTCATGTCTATGCGGCCCAACGCTCGCTAAACCTTTCTAAAACCAAGGAGGTTACACCCAGCGAGTATAACATAGCAACCCTTTCTTGTCAGATCGTGCTCAATGAACATGCCAATAGCTGCTAATGGGGATCGCAGCGTGTGCGTTACCTAAAGGCCGAATGCTCCTGTCTCTCATTCCCCCTTAGCAGCCTTCAACAAGTGCAATGAGCACTATCTTTTATTTTTCAACAACGCACCGAAGAAATCTCTCACCGGAACCACTTTGGAGGTCAAAATCGTAAGGACCGCTATTTCGGGTATGTGCCGCTGGTGGTTACGTACTACGAGGGACGCACAAGCCACGCCATAAGGAGCTTCGCCCCTAATACGGGCACCTTGCCCGATGTTAACGCGTTCTTGCAAGTGGGGCACACCAAGAATTCACGGAAGTTTATCTTGCTGTTACTCGTCCCGAACTCTCGTGGGAGCATGCCACACGGGTTCATCGCCACGCTACGCGGAAGCATGTGCGTAATCGCACGTCTGCCGAATTTTCTTCCTCAACGCCACCACGTGATTGCTGAGTGTATCAGGCAGAAGCCACAACCATTCCAACAGCCACTTACGCAGAACCAAGTGCACGCTGGCAGGCGTGTGCAGAACGCCTGCCAGCGCGTTCTGCACACAGCGTCTCACCCAGGCCCGAACGCGCTAGCACGTGAGCACGTTCTGGCAGTGGCTGGGCAAGTTGTTGCGCATGCGCAGTTATGGTGACTGTGTGCACCAGATGTAGCTCGACCATAAGCCGCTTCCTATGCAAAAGTGCTGCTTATGCGTGAAGGTTATATGTTCGCGTGACTGTGAATGACTGAAAAAAGCAATTGGCTTTCACATTCAAGACGTCTCACATGTGTGCAGATACCCGGTGAAATTTTAAATATTAAGGCAGTACCACTCGTAAACTATCAGCAGTGGCGTGGAGAGTGGATGGAACACTTGGCCCATGCCAGAACCCCTGATTTGGTTTCGTGGTATACGAAGCACAAAATTAAACCCAACCCCATTTACTGGGTGGTCCGAACTTCAGATTAGGGTGGTCTTCCCATTCCCTAAACAAATTCAGCCTGTGTGATCTACTATGAGTGATTAGCTAGCCTAAATATTGTGTTTGAAACAACGCTTAAAATTTAGAAAATTTCACTACGCATGCATAAAAACTCAAAACTTTGGCTGTATAAAAGTACTCTCGTTGTCAAATTATATTACAGCACTTGGAAGGTCACCGCGAAATAAAAGAACATTGTTTTAGGTTGAGAAAGTGTGCGCGCCCTTCCAAAAAATAATCGTTGCTCGTATGCCTCATGAGTATTGTGCGTTGTTTGTCAAGTTTTCCAGCATATTGAGTACGAAAGTTCAGGGCGTAAATGGTAAATGAGGAATTCTAGTAATTTTTACATGGACTCTAGGATCAATGAGAAGATCAGAGGAAGATCGAGACTTCAAAGTTAATAACAATAGCCCAAAAACAGAGCTCACTAAAGTAGGCATCTCAAGAAAAAATTAAGCAGATAGTAATAATTTTGAAAGGGTTCAAGGGCACCTTATCAAAACTTTGAATCGACGGTGATACCTTCTTATTTACACAGCAGTAATCATGATATAATAGTTAATAATAATAAGCAATCAGTGGTTCAAATGGGCTGGCCCCCGGGGCGGCTTTAAGCTCTCCCATAGTAGAGTACCGTGTACTCTAAGTCGTTACGCACTTTTTCTACCCCCCCCCCAACTCGACTTTCTGGCTCGACTTTCTTACACTGGACTTTCTTTACACGGCTGTCTGAAGTTGTAGAGAGTTTATTCCTTCTCGCTCTTGTTGCCCTGCCCTCTCCGATTGTGTAAAGCGGTCCACGGGACGGCTTTAAGCTCTCCCATCGAAGAGTACCGAGTACTCTTAATCGTTAACCACTTCTTTTTAAACACTTGACTTTTAACCGCATGAGTGGCAAGTATATAAAAATTATAGCCAGACATTCAAAGAAATCAAAATATCTGACGATGCTAATATTTAATTCATCTCCTGAGAGGCTTTCGGTTGCAATACAGACTGCAGTAAAACCAGCACTCCGATTTTATTTTAGGCGCGAAAGAAAACAAGAGATACTAGGAACATATTCTTTACGTCCCTTTTTAAATGCGAAGCATTTCTTAGCGAACTTCTGCGAATTGGAGTCTATCTATCTATCTATCTATCTATCTATCTATCTATCTATCTATCTATCTATCTATCTATCTATCTATCTATCTATCTATCTATCTATCTATCTATCTATCTATCTATCTATCTATCTATCTATCTATCTATCTATCTATCTATCTATCTATCTATCTGTCTGTATGTCTGTCTGTCTGTCTGTCTGTCTGTCTGTCTGTCTGTCTGTCTGTCTGTCTGTCTGTCTGTCTGTCTGTCTGTCTGTCTGTCTATCTATCTATCTATCTATCTATCTATCCAGACACCTACAACTTTTAGCTCTCCTGGCCGTTTGGATAGTGGTATCAATACCAAACTTGCTACGGCATAAAATGACTGTAAAGCTAGCAAAACGGCCGCGAGCGCATCATGAGAGTGGCATGTATTCAAATTGTTATATGACACGCATGTCGTGATTATCATGTTTCTATTTGTCATTTAACTATGTCGTTCGTTCGCATCGCGTAATACCAAGTTTGGTGTATGTGAAGCAATCAAAACAGCCGCGAGCGCATCATGAGCGTGGCAGGTAGTCATGTTGTTACATGACACGCGTTCGCAGCAGTATCATACCTTCGTCATCCGTTCATGTCCCGTAATACCAAATTTGTTATAAGTGAACTGAGGAAAATGGCCACCAGCGCATCATGAGCGTGGCATGTAGTCATGTTACATGACACGCATCTCATGATTATAATGAATGCACTAGTCACATACCTTCATCATCCATTCACGTACCGTAATACCGAATTTGGTATATGTGAAGCTAGCGAAACACCCACGAGCGCATCATGAGCTCTGCACGTAGTCATGTTGTAATATGACACGCATGTCATGATTTTCAAGTCAAAGTGTGTCGCTTGTGTTCACCTCGCAATCATGTCATACCATACCAGCTTTGCAACATGCCATGTGAACTAATCCACCGCAAGCGCTGCAGGACCATGAAATGTAAATTATGACATTCATGACATTCCTGTCATGATTTGCATGTTGTGACTAGTCAAATATGTTTTTCATGCAGTCATGTTATGTCATACCAAGTTTCGTATTGATACCATTATCGAAACGGCCAGGAGAGCTAGAAGTCGTAGGCGGCTAGTTAGATAGATAGATAGATAGATAAATAAATAGATAGATAGATAGATAGATAGATACGCTCAAAGTCGCCGAAGTTCGCTAAGTAATACTTCGCATTTAAAAAACGGTATGCTGACGAGCTGTGTCGCGGATCTATGTGAGTCAATCAATCAATCAATCAATCAATCAATGAAACTTTATTTTTATGAATAGATATATGCAATTACAGGGATTATTTGGACCGATAGCCTAAAGTGGCTAGTCGCGTATTATGACATAGTTTTGTTTGTTGGCGCACACCGCATCCCTCAGCGCTTATAAAATTGCGTGTGGACGCCGCAAAAACTTTACCCATATTGTCGACATCGGCCTACTTATGTTTACTAACCTGGAATGGGTCTATAGAGTGCTCGCGTTTTGCTAGTGTCGCGCCGCATCGCCAAGCGTGCGCGCACGTACACACTGCATTGGAGTATATTGGGCCCTTCATGATGTGCTCAAGGCTGTTTTGTTAGCTTCACATATACCCAATTTTGTGTTACGTGACGTCAATGGATGACAACATATGACTGGTGCAAACATGATAATCCTGAAACGCGTGTCATGTAAGAACATGACGACACACCATGCTCATAGAGGGCTCGTGGCCGTTTGGCTAGCTCCACATATAATAAATTTGGTATCACGTGACCTGAATAGATGACGAAAGAAAACTACACATCCAAACATGATAATCATGACACGGAAGTCGTGTACTGCATCCTTTACCTCCACCTCGTAACATTGTGCTGATTTTAAAGTGACATACCAATTAAAGTGATATACCAGCCTTCCTCATTTGTGCTTCGCATTTCATCGATTCCCACTGTACGTGGGATCTGCCAATTTTTTTTTCTCTTTTTTTCTCACTGTCGTCCTTCCGAATGTATATTTTAGTAAGCTAATATTTCAGAAAGCTTGTAATTTAGCATTTTGTGCGAAAAACCTCAGATAATATAATTTACAAGTTTAGCACTGTCTTCTATATCAGACTTTATTAAATATAAATATGAGAGCGATTCATTTATATACATATACATGTACACATATACACATACACATACACTGTGAATAGAAAGAGAAATGTGCGAGTTAGAATTCCTATTGCATTGTGAACTGCTGCAAGGAAACTAAACATTGTCATATTTTCTCACTTTTTTTCTGTCCACTCATGGTACTTTTTTTCGCCCATTGTTGATTTTAGGTAAACTTCGTTATGCTTATTCGCTGAAAAAAATATTGATATGGAGTAGCCGAGGCTCCCGAGGTAATACCAACCTCAACCTTCCTGCACCAAGACAGTTACATTAAAAGAGAACAGAGCAGTGCCACTGAAAGAATATGATATCTGAGGAAAGGCTCAATAGCTACGACACAATAATTAATGCCAATCATTTCTTTGCGCAGTGCAAGCACATTTAGCATCTATCTATCTATCTAATCTACATATCACTCAAGCCACTGACTTTTGGGTGTTTTCGTGATCACCCCCCTAACTAGGAGCGAACCAACTATAGTAAGAAAGTTAAGATGGTTTGACGAATATGACGCGCGGATTGAGACATGAATAATAGACAGTTATAGTATACCAGGCTTACCTGGATATGATAGTGGGACCGTAGTGCGTACACGCAGATACGTACGTTACCTGTATCGCTTACCGTACGGGTGCTATTTTTCACATTTGCCGTTACCGTATTAACGTAGATGTACAAAGAGTATGTAAAACATGGTGGCGCTCTCGGACGCCTGCTTCGAAGTGATTTTTGCGTAGTTATTGAAAGATTCAGTTCGCAGTAGAAGACTGTTTAAAGTGGCTTCGCTTGCGTTCAGTTATCTTCTGCCAAATTTTTCGTAGTTGGATCTGCCGAATTTTTCGTAGTTGAAGTATATTTTTATGTGTAGCTTACGAAGTGTGTGAGTGAAAGAACTACGTCGGAAACATGAGTAAACGGCGTTACGCGAAAACTTAGATATTTCTTTAAATAAAACCTTATGTACAAATAGTGATACTTACCTAATGACGTGTACTGCGACCAAATAAGCTCCAAACAGGCGATGTAAACTACCAGATTGCTTGCGTACAGTTCTTGCATTTCTGGAAAATGCGCGGAAGGCCCAGCAAGGTTAATGTTGTTTATGAAGGTCAGACAGAAGCTGTTGTGAAACAACAAAACAAGCAAGGCACTGGTGCGGCGCGATATCAAGTTGCTTGTAGCATTGGTCTTAATTTTAAATTTTCCCTTTCTCATTCACTCGCTTTCAATTCTTGTTACGTATGAAGGTACAGTTCGTATCGAGGTGCCGGTTGTCATGCGCCCGTAGAAGATATTTCTAGAAGGATACGAGTATGCATACAGTGAAGCACTATTAAAACGCTTATAAAACGCGTTCTCTGATGTTCTACATGTTCCACATAATCTCACACATCTAACAAATTGAACGTGTTTCTCCATATGGGTCAGAAAAGGAAAACGTGAGATACTGATGGCAGTACATTATTGCGTCATTAGTTGTAATGAATGGAGAACACGACACAGTGTTCAGGGTTGCTGTCGTTGTGATGACTGACGCAATAGCAAATGTTACGCCACGCTCGTAACCCGTTATCTGATGAATATGATGGGACCATTATAGCTACAGTGACAGCAAAAGAGAGATCTATTTGAATCATTGTTTGAGGTTTTTCTTTTCAGAAAGTGGGTAATGAGCAAAGTCTTCACGTTTCGTGATACTCAGTAGAAGTACCGTATGCGCCGCTACCGAAACATGTTTTGATTTGTGGGGTTTAACGTCCCAAAACCACCTTATGATTATGAGACGCCGTAGTGGAGGGCTCCGGGAATTCAGACCACCTGGGGTTCTTTAGACCACCTGGGGTTCTTTAGCCGGAATATGAACCCGCGACCTGCGGGTCAGCAGCCGAGTACCTCAGCCACTAGACCACCGCAGCGGGGCAACCGAAACATGTTAGCTCCCACTATAGTATCTTAGGAATATGGCCAAGCGCAGTCGTCTAATAACTTCATTTCTCCAGGTCAGTGCTTGCTGGTTGCGTATATAGAGAAATGACAACGTGTATTGCAAACTCGGTGATGGTTGTAATAGAAATGGTGCTGTAAGCACAGGTGTGTTTAGCCTGTGACGACTTGCCCCGCCACGGCGGTCTAGTGGCTAAGGTACTCGGTTGCTGACCCGCAAGTTGTGGGATAAGATCCCGGCTGTGATGGCTGCATTTCCGATGGAGGCGGAAATGTTGTAGGCCCGTGTACTCAAATTTGGTTGCACGTTAAAAAAATCCAGGTGGTCGAAATTTCCGCAGCCCTCCACTATACGGCGTCTTTCATAATCATATGGTGGTTTTTGGACGTTAAACTCTACAAATAAATCGATCAGCCTGTGATGGCTTCTGGACAAGCAACTTCTGCACATAAATACGTATCTCTGTGTGCCATTTGCTGGAACGTAAGCAAAATGTTCGATATGATAGTGAACCCAGTGCAAAAAGTCTCAGAATATACAAAAATATCTAATTTTTTTAGATGATACGTTTCAACACACAATGTGCTCCGATTGGTGTGCACATTAGAGAACCCCAGGTGTTCAAAATTTCTGGAGCCCTCCACTGCGGCGTCTCTCATAATCATATGGTGGTTATGGGACGTTTAACCTCAAATTTGATTCCCCGATGTTTCCGTCACGGCTTCTACATTGTGCTTCCGCACTCTATTGCGAGTACTAAGCAATGATGGTATGCCCGCTCAGACACTGGCTCACTACCATCTGGGGCCATCACTACGTGTCTTCTTGCCGGATAGCCAAATAAACCAAGGTCCCCAATCAACTGAATTACCATCTTTGTATCGAGCCCTTCTGGCATTTCACCGACGTTTCGAAGCTACGTGCCGAGAGATAGAGGGGGCCGACTCTAAAGTGGTGGACACATTGGCCGCCCTTCTACGGCCCTTGGTGCCCCAGCATCGGCAATCTGTAATGAACCGCGCTTGGAAACCAATAACTGCCGCAGTGTTTCCAGGGCATCTCAGAGACTTTGTCTGGAGGTTGGGCTGGGGCTTGCTCCCCACGCGAGATCGGTTGCAGCGATGGCAGGTGGTTCGCACTTCCACTTGCCCTAACTGCGTCATGGTAGAGACCAATCGACATGCGACGTTTGAATGTGTGGTTTCCCGCCTTTTTTGGCGTGCGGTTAATGCTGGTTTTCGGGGACAGGGTGTGTAAACTTTCGTGTCTAACGGCTGATTTCCGCGTAGCCACTTCTCCACTCTGTTACTAGTTGCGGGGCTGTTAAACCGATGTGAGGCCGATGTAGATGTGAGGCCGATGTTAAACCGATGTGAGGCCGATGTGAGGCCGATGGAGAAACCGATGTGAGGCCGTAGCTGCCAATTGCAGCCGGCGTGCTTTGTGGCCGATACTGGGGAGAATGAGACGAGAGATCCTCGAGTTCCTCTCCGAGGAGCTTTTCTTCCTCGGGGAGCATGCGTTTCTGCGGCATTGGTCGTGCCCTTTCGTCAAGGTGAAACACAAAAGAATACAACTCATTTTTCGACCGACTTGGTGCTAAGCAGAGCCCGTTCAGTTGTTTTATATGATTTCATTTGTTACATATTGTGTTTTATTGCATCTATTGTATCGTTATACCATTGTATCATGATATCGCATTGAGTTCTTTTGTACATATATGCCAACATTGTCACGTATATTAGAGAAAATGTCTTCACTGTAACGTAGTGATGTTAGTCGTGAAATATAGATGTGCCGAAGTGTATGTGCACTGTTACTGGAATGGTATGAAGCCTTTGTGCTCTGTACATGCTGTAAATAAATTTTTTCTAAACACATCAATTAACGTTTCAACACGTACCTAAAGCAGCATAATTTGCTTCTTCAAAACTTTGTACGAAGTATTCAATCAAAATAACTGCGAAATTATGTGAGAATAGAATAAACATAACTTTGGTTAGATAAAACCTATAAGCTAAAGCGTATACACTGCTTTAAGTATGTGAATGTAATTGAACCTTTCAGTGAGCAATACTGAGAACAGCTAGTCTCCCTGTTCGTACTTTTTTTCCTTCATCCTTCTTCAATAAAGCAAAGAATCACAGAAAAGAATGCTGCAGGGACTACTAGCCAAAAAATACTTGAGACTGATCTTGAATCTAGTGCAACACTGCTTGCCTAAAGTCAGTTGCGATTGTGGTGCTTGCCTAACGTCAATTGTAGTGTTCATTTGCTCTATAACAATGCAATGAACTTTCTGTACGTGCTTCCATTACTGAGAGGGATGTCGTCTTGCGTTGCTCGCACAAACAGAAATTCGACAATGAAGGCTGATTACACATGCCTTCCATAAAAGGGACGTCTTCGCTGGAACAGTCAGCATCACTGTCAAGTCCGGTCATGTGCTACGCTTCACTCGACATTGTAATCGATAGGCCTAATAAGACTACGATATGCTCATAACTACTCCAGGTACGCAAAAACGTGGACCCGCGTCTTAAGACTTCGTTCAAAGTGCAGAGCTAACAGCCACTTACTGAATGCTTGTCACGAAAGAAATTCTCACAATGTGTGTAATCTTCAAGAATAATAGGATGCCTAGTGAGCCCTAACACTTCGGGCATTTCAAACCCTCATGCAACTACGCTTTGCTTTTCTCACGTAATAATGGTCTCCCGATTGAAAAAAAAACGCATACCACAATAGGTGAACGTCAATATTACGTACTTGCCCCCATTAATAAAGCGAGCGTGACTGGCACTGCTTGTGCACGGTGATGGTTCGAACTGAACTACGGATATAAAATATTTCACTCCATATTGAGAGAAAAGAACGAATGCTCTGCAATACTTACGACCTAGTAATAGCGCGCGATGCTGTGTTCAAGCGAAATGTCATAGCTGTAGAAGGTTTTTATAATGCTCTTTTTAGGGCACATCTCAAATATACCTATAATAAAAAGCAGCAGAACTTCCCGATAACAGAAGCAGTAGGATGTGGCAATGTATATAACTCTTAAAAGCAAAGCTTCTCTGACGCCCTACTGGCAATGCAGACGTCATGCCTGCACCTCGTTCCAAAAAGTCTTACTGACAACTTAATTGATGCGATGCGACAAGATTAACACATTTACGAGGAATACATAACGTATGCTGACGTCATTTTTCTTTCACATTCTGAATGGCATACTTCCTTTTCATCTTTATACTTGTTATTTCTTCAATGAGAAAGTTGCAGAGTCCCCATGTGCATATTCCTAAAGTATACAAAGAAGGCGCTTCTTTTAGCAAAGTTCCTAAAGAAGGGCGCTTTACTGAAGCGTGAATGATTAGATACATAAAACGTCGCATATTTTGCTAAAAAAAAACGCCAGGCCTGCGCGGTAGGCGCAGCACAGTCACAGTGAAAGCTAGAAGAGCGGCCTTCCAAAGCCTCTTAAAAACACTTATTGCGTAACTACTGCAAGCACACTTACTTGGTACCAACTAGAACATTAATAATAAACTTTTGGGTAGTAGGCCAGCATTCGCTATGCTATATTTCGTTATTCTTCTCAGAAGCGGTGTATTCACTAAACACTTGCTAGGAATTTCGTGCCATTTGTACATGCAGTGACTGACGACGATGACGAATTATGCCTAAAGTAGGTATGCGCCACAGTTAATAGGGAAACAAGAACAAGTTTTTGTAATAGGTTGGAGCATTGGACGGCCCACTCGTTACGCTAATCGCATTGTGCGACGACTGGTTGTTTTTTCGCTGTTGTGAAACGCTTTATAAGTCGTAATAATGCGATTGCCCTCCCGACATCAAGCCTGCCTAACGCAAGTTTGGCAACAAGTCACAAGCACCTGAGTAGCTCAGTGGTAGAATACTGGGCTGGCACACAATGGACCCGGGTTCAAGCCCTACTGTGTAATTGTTGCAACATGCAATTACGCGTGACCAGAGTGGTGGTCTTATAACAGCAATCGCTGTAAAAAAAATTTGGCCCTAGTAGTATGTAGTGCAACCGATAACGGCTGTGTGTGCTGATCGTCAATGAACAGTGCCAGCTGTCGAAAACATATTTCATTTCATGCCATGTTCGATGTATTATAGACACTATAAATGCGATGGAGATGCATGCTGCACTTCTCGATAGTTTGTCACGGCTTCAATTTGGGTCTCAAGTTTGACATTATGTTGAGCACGCGACGTGGTGAGAAATAATATGCTAGCCGACGTATTCTGATGAATGTTTCCTGAGCAGCAGAAGCTCGGTCAAACGCCGCGCAGGCAGAGTGTTATTTACTACGAGCCCCAATTTGCGCAATATATAGAAGTGGAAGGCGAACCGATACGACAGACAGTAGCGAACTCCATTCGAGTCGGAACGTCACATTATACTGCCTGGGTCCCGTGATCCTAATGCATACCTGAAAGTTGCTGTGGCCATCGAAGACAGAGAGCACTTTTTCCTGAACGCTTTCCTTGAAGTAGAAAGACTGACACCACTGCCTCGGCGGTACACTTTACTAGAAAGAAACGGTTGGGGTATCAGGCATATTTGCAAAAACACTGATGGAATTATGACACAACCTCGCTGTAAATATGCACTGTTAGCACCGATGTCCACAGAGTGGTTTTGCTCGACTTGCTGTCAGGGCCACCCAACCAACGCAGCGCTCTGCATTAGCTCTCTTTGATGCTTGTGAGTGCTAAAGCATAACTTAAGTACAACACACGTCATGAAACCCCCAATATACTGAGCTCCAAAAGAAAGTGCAAAGAGGAGGAGGAAGAGGAAGAAAGTTTAAGCGGAAAGACAGGGAGGTTAGCCAGTTCTTAGACCAGCTGGCTACCCTGTGCTGGGGAAAGGGGTGAGGGGAATGAAAGATGTTAAAAATAAATGGTGCGAAGAGAAAGAGAAATTACAAAAAAATTGCGACAGAGGAAAGGCAACATCAAAGAGTATAAGACACTAAAGTCTGTCTCTGAGGCAGTGTCCGCAAAAAGCGCAGCAAAGCTTTCAACGCCTTCTGGGCTGAGGATGGGCTCGGCCAATGACCCAGAATCCTTTGTTCCGACAAAGGCCGATCGTCTAGTCTATCCAGAGCTGCAGTGAGTTCTTGTCTTTGCGCGTTGAAATGGATGCACTCACACAGAAGGTGCGCGATGGTTTCTTCGCAGCTGCAGTAAGTGCATGTAGGAGAGCTGGCCATCCCAATGAAATAAGAGTATGCGTTCGTGAAGGCCACTCCAAGCCACAGGCGGCATAGAAGAGTCTCCTCAGCTCGAGATATCCTTGGAGGAAGACGAAGCTGCAGATTGGGATCCAAGTTATGCAGGCGCGCGTTTGTGAAGTCTGTTGAGTTCCACTGTACCAGCGTGAGGTCACGTGCAAGCGAACGAAGTCTTGTAGCTGCGTCGGTGGTTCTTGAGAACGGGATGGCTGTGTAATGGGTACCATCGTGCGCAAATCTAGCGGCCTCATCTGCGCGGTCATTGCCATATATACCGCAATGACCTGGTATCCACTGATACACTATGCTGTGCTGTTTTTCGATTGCTCGGTGATGAAGAAGCCTTATTTCAGCTACTAACTGTTCATTAGGTCCATGGCGAAAGGGTGACATAAGACATTGAAGAGATGCCTTCGAGTCCGAGAAGATAGACCTAATTCCCGAAGGTTCTTTCACTATAAACTCCAGAGCTGCACATATAGCCGTAAGTTCTGCAGCTGACGACGACGTCAAATGCGATGTCATGAATTTAATTGTGATGTGCCTCGCGGGAATAACCACCGCCCCTGCAGAGCTTACTGAAGACACCGAGCCATCCGTGTAAATGTGAAGGCATCCGTTGGGCTTCTCTTGCTGGAAAAGTAATGTGGCCTGTTTCAGGGCTAGATGTGACGACGTTTTCTTATTTTGGATGCCAGGAATTGTAAAAAGGGCTTTGAGTGGGTGTAGGCACCATAATGGTATCGGCGGCTGTGCTGCTTGCGTGAAGTGCAATGGAAGCACTGCGCAATGCTGAGCTACAGTTGCGCTGAACGCTGAGTGGGGCCTGGAAGTTCGAAGTGAGGCGAGGTGATGAGATGGAAGCCGAGCGAAATGTCTTATGTGCATTCTCAAACGTCTACGCTGATGTATGCGTTGACTGGATAATCACGCGCATTGATGACTGTCGCTGCTGTAGGCGCGCATCTCGGGAGACCAAGGCATATTCTCAGGCTTGGGCTTGAATCGACTGGAGGACGCGCAAGTTTGTTCTTCGGATCCCGCATAGCACGGGTAAGCTGTATCGCATATAACCGAGGAACAGAACAGTGTAGAGTTGGAGCATTGCTCGTACCGATGCACCCCACGTTTTTCCAGCAAGAAACCTCAGTACGTGGGTGATTATGGCGAGATTAGTTTTCATGTGGGTGATTTGAGGGCTCCAGGAGAGGTCGCGATCAACTATGACTCCGAGGAATCGGTGGGTCTTCACGTGGTTGATCGTGTGTCCGTTGATTTTAATAACATATGGGCTCATAGCCTTATGCGTGAATGCAATAAGCGAGCATTTCTCTGACGACAGCTCTAGGCCCCGTTCTTCCAGGAACTTTGTCGCTATTGTAGCCGCTCTCTGAAGACGGGCACGCAAATGAAGGCGTGTTACGCCTGATGCCCAGATGCAGATGTCATCTGCATATATTGATAGATGGACAGATTCTGGAAGTGCGTCAACCAGGCCGAGTAGCGCTAGATTGAAAAGTGTGGGGCTAAGAACACCACCTTGCGGCACACCACGACGGTTGCAATGGTGCGTTGTTGTACCATTCTCTGTCTGTACATAGAAAGTTCTGCCTTTCAGATAGCTGTGGATCCATTGGTAAACCCGACCCCCTAATCCAACATTTTCCATAACATCCAGAATGGCTTCATGTGATACGTTATCATATGCACCTTTCACGTCCAAGAACAACGCCGCAGATAAACGTTTCAGTCTTTTTTGGTGCTGAATAGATGAGACCAGGTCTATAACGTTATCAATTGCGGACCGTCCACGCCGAAATCCCATCATAGCATGAGGGTATACTTCGTGGTGCTCCAAGTACCACTCTAGGCGAGTCAAAATCATTCTCTCCATCACTTTCCCGAAACAGCTGGTAAGCGCGATGGGGCGATAAGAGGTCAAATGCAGAGGAGATTTACCTGGTTTAAGCACAGGGACGAGGCGGCTGGATTTCCATGAATGAGGGATCAATCCGCGTCTCCACGAGTCGTTGTACACGGATAGAAGGGCCCGTCGAGCTGCTTCTCTGAGGTTACAAAGAGCCATGTACGTGATCCTATCCGGACCAGGCGATGAAGATCGTTTGTATGCCGTCAAGGCCGCTTGTAGTTCCTCTAGAGAGAAAAAGGTGTCCATTCTCGAATCTCTGGAAACTGGAGCGTTTTCTAGGTGGCGCGTGGTGCACGCGGACGCACGACCGGCAACTTTCATGCAGAAATCTTCTGCTACTTCAATTTCGGTGCGGCCCTGGTGGAGAGAAAGACACTTGAAGGGGCGATGTTGATGTGGCGATGTTCGTAGGCCACGGACAATCTTCCATGTCTGCGTCAAAGGTTTGTGTGGATCCAAAGATTTGCACAGATGTTTCCAGCGAAAGGATTGAAGTGAAATGATTCGCCGCTGAATTTTTTTCTGTAGACGCCTTGCCTCCCTCAAGTCGTGAATAGACTTTGTGCGCCTATACCTTCTTTCTGCGCGACGACGGATTGCTCTGAGCCGTTCCAATTCCGCTTGATGTTGACAATATTCTGAAGTATGTTGAATATGATAGGTCGCTTCTTGAGTAGCACCTCTAATCATATCCTCGATGGTGTCAAGAGGAGGCGCTTTATTTTCTTGACACCTCTTTTCCGTCAGTAACCTGAACTTTGTCCAGTCGATGCGAGTCGAAGTGTCGTAGTTTGGCAATTTTTCCAGGCCCTTGATCTTCAAGTAAGTTGGTATGTGGTCACTTCCATGAGTTTTATAGTCTGCGAACCACTTGACCTTTCCATTTAGGCTTCGTGACACAAATGTCAAGTCAAGGCAGCTGCTGTATGTCGTTCCCCGTAGAAACGTTGGGCTTCCGTCGGTTACACAAAGCAGCTGCTGCTCCAGAGCAAAAGAGAATACTTGCCTTCCGCGACTGTCTGTCTTCTGACTTCCCCATAGTGGGTGGTGAGCGTTGAAATCTCCGGTGATGATCCATGGTCCAGGTATGGCTGTTAACAGTGCTCGTAGTTTTTCAGGTTCAAAACGGTTTGAAGGTGATATATATGCGCTTACAAGCGTGAAATTGAGGTCTCTACGTTTAACTGTCAAGCAGACATACTGGTTGTTATCGTGAGGTGCTACATGGTGCTCGATATAGGTAAGGTCACATCTGATATATACAATGACTTTACTCTGTTCGTTGCAGGTAGCGGACTTGAAGGCTTCGTACCTGGATAGTCGTATTGCATGGTGTAGCCTTGGATCACAGATAACAATAATTGGAAACTGGTTTTTAAACACAAATTGTCGGATATCAGAAATGCGAGGCTTGAGGCCTCTGGCATTCCACTGAAATATCGAAGCTCCTTTGACCTCTTTACGAAAGGCTTGCAGAGGCGGAGCCATGGTGCCTTTCCCGACTTGATAGCACCGGCTTCAGCGCATCCACTAACTGAAGTGCACTCTTTGCAGCCGGACTGTCAGTGCTAGTGAGGAGCATACGAATGGTGTTCATAAGGGCCTTTACCATGGCTACGATTTCTTTGTCGCGACTATCACCGCATTCTCGTTCCGAAGTGATTGTAGACGAGCGATGCGGTGGCTCAAACGGTGGGTCTATCGTTGGCAGCGCTGGCCATGCTTCAGGTGAGCCGGTGATGCTCTTGTCTTGCTTGGAGGATTTGTTGTCGGCGTGTCTAGACGCTTGAGGTGGTATGCGGGCGGTCATTTGGTGAGGTTCAATCCTTGCTTCAGCACTGGGTCTCCTCAGGGGCCTCCGGCGGTGAGACCGCCGGTGTCGTACTTGGGCAGCGGCCTCCCTGTGAGTTGAGCCATCCCGGACCATTTGCCTCCACACTTGCATTTCCTTTTTCATGATTGGGCAATCTTTTGACGATGCTTCATGAGGGCAATGACAGTTTCGACATTTTCGAAGTTCTGCCTGGCAAGCGTCTGCGCTATGTGATTCTGAGCATAGCGAGCACACAACCAGGTTTGTACAAACAGCACTGACATGTCCCAATCTATAACATTTCCGGCATTGAAGGGGCTTCGGTACAAAGGGTCGCACTGTGTGTCGAAAATGGCCGACCTTGACTTGCGATGGAAGGCTGTCACCCTTGAACACTAGCTTCACGCAGCGTGATTTGCCAAGGCGACGAGCTTGCAGTATAGTAAGTTCTGCAGACACCGGTTTGATGAGAGCAGCAAAGTCACTTTCGCTGATGGAAATGTCGACGTCGTAAATGACGCCTGCCGTAGAGTCGCGGCCATCAGGTATATGTGAGCGAAAATTGATGTTATCCAACATCTTGACGTTGCTCAGCACTTCCAATGTGCCTCGTTGAGTGACGTCTACGGCGAGGATATTCTTACGGCCGTTGATCCGCACGTCCGCGATCTCTCCCTGGGCGAGTTCCTCAAGAAACCTAGACGTGACTTGACGATTGAGCCGGTTGAGACTATGAGCCGCATCGACCGGCACAAACAGGATTGTGTATATCGTGGGCTCTCGCGTCGTCGTCGCATTCTTACTTGTTGTTGGAGACGGCATCACTAGTCTTCTTTTTCGCTGCCGCTTTGTCACAGGCACGAAGTCGCCTTCATCGGAGCTTTCGTCGCTGGCCGTAGAGTAAATCAGCATGTCCTCGCTGTCGGCATCACTCGGGTGGCCCGTACGCTTTCTCATGGTAGCTGCTGACGACGTCGATGGTTGCGGTGGAAGCCCAGGCGAATCCACGTCCATCGCCGCAGTCACTGGAACGGTGTCTTCCACAGAGTCGCAGACAAAACTTTGAAAATTACAGATAGTGACAGCAGTGTTCTACGCCAGAATCACTTCGTCGTCGTCTTCAAAAGTGCAAAGATAAACAATACAGGAAAGGCTGAGAGGTCAAATATTAGACTATGTCTAATTTGCTGAAGTGCACGTGAGAATGGTAATAAGGGGAATGACTAGGTATAGAAAAAATTGAGCGTCCCAGTCTCAGAATTCACATGGAAAGTACAGCGTATCTACACACGATCACGTAATTCTGTTGCCTTGAAAATCTTAAAGAAACAGTAAAGAGAAACAATGACTTGGTTTAGATTGATAAACCACACCCTAAAGATTCTCACTGTCTTAACTTTTTTTTAATTTTGTGCAATGTCACCAAACGTGTCATAACAAATTGCAAACTGCATTTTTCGCATTTTTGGTACATCGGCTCAGTGAAAGTTTCCTTAACTTCATATGCTAAGTTTGTAGATCCTATATACGGCAATTCACTTCATTTTATTGAGTAGAAGCTAAGCAGGACCCAGTAGATGCGTTATAAATTTACTACGTCATGGTTTTTGGTGCGCGGAGCTTTCATTCGGGCGCTACCAAGCACTTCTCTTTTCGCACGTTTTCTCACCTACTATAAGCGTCATGTCGTGCTAAGAGTGGTGTTTTCGGAAATGTAAAATTGGACTTTACTAATATCCGACAAATCATTTTGCTATTTATTGTTCCTTTAGGGTTGACTCACATTTCTTCAAGGGCAGAAAAGCTGCGGTACCAGCCTCCCGTTTTCCCTTCATTATCAAGATGATCACTAAATCTTCTGAAGGCACATGGTATAACGCTGGTATATTGATTAAACTGTGGACAGTAGTACAAAAAGGTAATTTACAAACTCCACACTGTGTTCTAAAGCACGCGAGTGAATGCACCGTTTGAATGCTAATTTTGTATGAGTTGGCGGGTGCTGTACGCCGGCCTACACTGGGGTGATACACTTGCGAAGTCGTTTTATACTCATTGCACTCACGCGTCGCAGTTGCGGTAGTTTGTTTCGCCATCATGGCACAATGCTTATGTGGTGGCGTTAGTGGCGCAGCCTGGCAGCGAGGGAGGTTACGACGGGGTCATGACAAAGAGTTTTTTTGTTATGTTTTACGGAGTTGCGTCGTCGGCCTTCAGAGAGGTCTGTAGGTGCGATACCACCACTCGGTATAGCAGGCTGCCACGTTGAGTCAAACGTCGGTGATGTCGCATCCGCTGTACGTTGAGTGTGTTATGTTCTATTATAAATTAATATATTGGCATTATAGTGGTTAATTTTGCGTTTATTTTATGATTTGTTAAACTCGGCTGGGGAGCACATTGTTACGTAAAGCGGTTGATAAGTGTCCACGTATTGGTACTACAACGCCGTGTATGCTGCCTATTTCTTTTAGAGAGTGCCTTTTTCATGAACGCACGACAGCTGGCAGTGGCATAGCCGAGGAGGCTACGCACCCAGTGTGCCAGCTCCTAGCTACGCCTCTGTCGGCACTCGTGTGGTAGCGAAAAATCGACTAAGAGATTAGGGGGGTGACACATCACTTCAACAATTTTTAACATGAATGTGTATTATGCCGTGGTCCACCTTGATTTCACTTACGTTCTTCCTTCATGGAAATTACGTCAAAAATACACAATCAGCAGACAAAGAAAAAAATTGGCCCATTATCAGCATGTTAATCTGCAAATGTCATCGAAAGACGATAGTCTTGCGTGTGGAGAGAGTGAACAACACATCTATTTGGTGTTCTGTGCAAGAAAATCAGCGAATGGTATTCTGGAGGCGCTGCGCTAGAGTGCCTCGAGCGCGCAATGGAGGTTAACGAGTGCATCAAGTCACGTCACACGTGAGACATGAGCCCCATCTGGCAGTTTTCTTAGAAAACAAAGCACGTGGCTCTGAGCCGGGTGTGCGTGCCCCTTTCAGAGGTGACAAGATGTAGAACGCTAGACGACCGGTAGGTGCCACTACTGGCGCGTCTTAGCAAAGCGTTGGAAAGACTCGCCTTTCCGTGTAAGCGTTGGATGGTCAGCGCAGCGTGATAAGTGCTACGGTCCTTAAAACTACTTATGTATGCCTTTTCTAGTAAAAGTCGCGCATGCAGACTATTTACGCGTTGTTATGATGCCCCAAATAAGCGCAATAATTGCTTTTTGTTTGACAATTGCGCAAGCATGAAAGCTCAACCTTGAGCAACATAGGTGGGCGCTGCGGATGGGTCGGCCGTTTCAAGTACCCGATGGTGTTGAGAGTGGACAAGCAGACAAATTTACAGACAAACGACAAACAGATCAAAATTTTTGCGTCGAAGCTTCCTGAAAAAGACTATCATCTTTTTAAAAAAACGTTATGTCAACAGTAGTCGAAAACACAACCTCTCAGTCGGTTACAACAGCGGCCGGGCACGCTCTGCACCGCGCCACAATCACTTACTTTGTACCCTTTAACATCGCGAATTGTTATATCTACAAGTGCTCTTTCACAGTTGTCTTGGTGAAGAGTAATATTGCATCACGGTTGTGCCATCCCCGATTAGTTCTTTCAGCACGTCGTTTCTATGCATCTGTCATATTCGGTGCGTTTCTAATAGGAAAACGTGCAATTTTTTCAATGCTTTAACACACCTGCCAGTGAAGAGTTTATCCAAACCGTCAGCGTGGCTCATAGCATCCATTAATACAAAAATGGCACCATTTCCCGCGATAGTACTACATAGGTTATGAGTGGCAGAAAGTTGTGGTGGTGTTATCTTCACCGCAAGTACTACAGCAAACACTGCCGCGAGGCACGTCAGCAGCGGAGACAACAGCTGTAGAAGTAGCATTAAAAAAGGTGGGTTGAACAAACGGGGGAATTTCTAGCTTGGTACAGCTAGTAAGGTCACATGCAGTTTGAATGCACAGCATCAAGCATTGCTGCGCAATATAAGATAAGCTTATGGCGCACTCTTTAAACGTCAGCACTCCAGTATCAATGTTAAGCAAATGCGCACCAACATAAACTGGGCCCATCGAAGAAGCTCCAAGTTCTGGCGTACCTGTACTGCCATGACGCTTCATTACTAAGTGTTTCAGGTGTAGCGGTCACAAATGCGCACCTTTTTGCATGGAATAGCCGACGCCTCCAGATGTATCTTATACAGCATGAATGAAACTATAGAACACCTGCTGTACTTCTGTGATCGTTCTGTGAGTGAGGGAATAATTATACGCTACGCGCTGAACAAAAGACGACAGACTATTTTCCAGAGAAGAGCTCATCAGATTGTGGCTCACGTGTTGCCGGCCCGCAAGGCATGGCGAGAGTTTCGAAGGTTTTTGAAATAGACGGAGTAAGTGACAACGATATATAGCGTGTAATGGACAGAAACACAAGTGCTCTGACAGTGTTTCCTAACCTTTTTTCTTTTCCTTTTGATCTCTTCATTCCTTCCCCCCTGCCTGGAGTAGCAAAGCTAACGCGCGTCTCGTTGACATCGCTTCCTTCCATTGTTTTCCTTCCTTCACCTCGTCCTGCTCCTATTTTTTGAAATTCGGGTTTTTAGAATACTTTTTCAACTAATACACAAGGGAGAAATAGAAGTTCTGCAGAATTACGAAGAATTGAGAAATGAACACCAACATGCACATATAAAGTTTAGGACCGTCGTAGCGATTTCTCAACAATCGACGAAGCCTTCTTGAGACCTACGACACGAAGGGATTCTCTTGCCACCCCCGCTTCACAAAGAGTGCCGTGAAGAACTTGGTCGCTATACTATTTCTGCAGGAAAATATCCATGGTTGTGGATTCACTGTTCTCGTCTCATGCAGCTGCTCATCGCATGGCGCTTTTATGGTGTTGGAACGTTTAAACTTGAGAGCGACGGCATTTTCAATGTCTCGTAGCCGACCACGTCACTAGTATACAGTCCAGCGGATATCTTCTATGGTAGCAAAAACACTTTTTTCCCGTGCAGGTAAAATTTCCCGAAGTGCCGAAAAAGTTTGTAGTTGCTGCTTGGCCATACACGAACGCACAAAATATGCAAAAAAAACAAACAGCTAAAGTAATATGCAACAGACTGATCAGAAAAATAACGCTTTGAAATAAATGGGAAGAGGCTGGAAGCTGTGAAGGAATGTGTGTACATAGGATAGGTAGTAACGTAGTGCCGAACAATGACAGTGAAATACCTAGACGAATAATATTGGGGTGGATCACGTTCGGCAAGCGTTCTAAATTATGAATGTCAATGGGCCACTAATTCCCAAGAGGAAGGTATATAACAACTGCATCTGGCCGGTTTTTACCTACGGAGCAGAAACATGGAGGCTTACAAAGAAGATCCAGCTTAAGTTGAGGACGACGCAGTGAGGAATGGAAATGAAAATGATAGGTGGGTTATTCCATGCTAACTGTCCCAATCTTTTCCCCCGACCATATGCGAATCACTTGAAAAAAATTGAGGACTCTCGATCTAAATCCAAAAGGGTTCCCCTAAAACATTTTTGGTGAAAAAAAATTCTAATGCCACAATCGTCATGTGAATTATTTTCGGAAACCTCGAAACCGTAGCTCAAAAACACGCTTCAGAAAAATTCATTCTTCCTAAATTAGGAAAAGAAAAACGTCTACCTTTAAAACAATGAACCGATTTTTTCTTAACTAAGTTTTGAAAGCGTTTATACTATCGTAGATTTTTTTTATATGGCCTCAAATATTAAGAATATGGTCCACAATAGGGATTTTCGATACAAAGACAAACGCTCAGCAAAATGTGGTAGGGAATATTAGCATATAGAAAAAGTAGCGCGCCAGCAAGGCAAGTTGCCACGTCACTTTTCGACTGTGAGGCTCGACTGTGAAGAAGCTGCCCGGGCTCAGGATTGGGCGGCAGTATCCTTATTGTTCTTTGAGAGTTCTTTATTTTCCGGTAACTGTATATGTCTTGCTCAGCTGAAGCGAGTCATTCCATTTTGATGTCATTTTCTTCCCCCGGCCAAGGGCACTCCCCTTGGTTAGCTTCCACTCCCGCCAAGGATTGGCCGATAGACTATTTGTTACGCAGTGGAGCGAGAAGTGTCCCTGTGGCAC
Source organism: Rhipicephalus annulatus (assembly GCA_013436015.1). Classification (NCBI taxonomy): domain Eukaryota; kingdom Metazoa; phylum Arthropoda; class Arachnida; order Ixodida; family Ixodidae; genus Rhipicephalus; species Rhipicephalus annulatus. The sequence goes on from WOVY01009795.1 coordinate 101,077, forward strand.
TGGTACCTACAGATGGGGGCAGTATTCTGATGAAGAACCCAAAGGCAATTCAAGTGGAGCTTCGAAAAGCCACTTCGCATCCCCAGGAGATCACTGAGGTCCGCCAGTTTGGTCGCGGAGGCATCCTGTGCTGTTCCGCAGATCAGGAATGCATTCGTGAGCTCCTGCAATGTTCCGAATTCGCAGCGCATCCGGTAAGCCCATTTATTCCGGCACACCTCGCATGCTCGAAAGGATTAGTCCGCGGTGTAGACACAAGCCTGACACCTGCAGATGTGCTCGATTTGTTTTCGGTGGCGGGTGTAATTTCAGTGTACAGGTGCGCCCGTACAATTGACAACATAAAATCACCAACGGAATCGGTGATAGTGACCTTTTTAGGAACAGTCCGACCTTCCGAAATTAAGGCATGGCCACTGATCTATAAGGTAGAGCCACTTTCCCCCAAACCCCTGCAGTGTTTGAAATGTTGGCGATATGGACATAGCGTCAGAGGGTGCCGATCAGTTCTTAGATGCCGTCAGTGTGATGAAAATCATGACAGCCGCGAGTGCAGCTCTGAGAAAGGGAGGTGCTGCTTATGTAATGGGGCGCACCCTGCAGACTCCGCAGACTGTGCAGCAAAAGAAAGGGAGCTTGCCATATTAGATATTGTAGAACGCAAGAGGTGCTCTCGGAGAGAAGCCGTTGCAGAAATGCAGGAGAGATCCAAAGGATATGCCAGTGTTGCAGCACGTAATACCACCGCCATGGATGCATCTCTCGCAACATCTATCGCAGAAGCCGTAGAGAAGGCTATGGAAAAGGCAATGGAACGCCTCGCAAACAACCTTTTTGAAAGCTTGGCACAATTGGTTTCCAATCAACTATCTCAAATTCTAGGTGTAGCATCTACGAACGATTGGGATCCTCAGACATCATTGGTATCGCAGCGTACGGAAATAGAAAGTGCGACAACACGTCAGCGAGCGGTTTCTCCTGAGGCAGGGACTTCCAAAACAACGGAAGACGGTGATCTTACGGATGATTCGGAAGCATGTGCAGATATGGATATGGACTCTCATAAGGCTCTAAAGCGAACCCGATCTCCCCAATCAAAAAACTGTTCGCATAATTCGAAATCTAAAAAGTATCTATCAAAAAAAGAATTCATTGAGAACATGTCTAAGAAAGACTTTTTGCGAAAAGACATTTTGGACCAAGCAGTTTCTGCGACGGTTCTGTCGTCAAAAAAGGTTCACTAACCATATTACAGTGGAATTGCAGATCTATATTTTCCGCAGCCACAGACCTATCATACATTTCTTCACAGCTTTCCCCGGATATTATATCACTGCAAGAAACCTGGCTTTCAACCAGCCAGAAGTTTCACCTAAAAAATTATCGGCTATTTCGATTGGACCGACCTAGCAGAGGTGGTGGGCTTGCTGTCTTGATAGCAACTAAGTTTAGTCACAAAGCTACGATCTCTTATCGTTGTGTGACTCCAGATTGTGAAATTTTGATAGTAGACAGAACATTACCAGACGCTTCTCCCTTGTCGTTTGTAAATGCGTATTTCCCAGCCGGGGTGCAAGACACACGAAGTCTAGACGATATGTTCTCTGCCTGCAGAAAGAATATATTAATAACTGGAGACTTCAATTCACATCATGTGGCCTGGGGTTTTAAAACAGATTTAAGCGGAAAACGATTGTGGGTATGGGCTATTGACAAGAATTTATCTTGTTTAAATTCGCAATCTGCTACTTTTGTCCGAGGTCTCTCTAAATCTGTAATTGACTTGACATTGTCAAGCTCATCTCTAAATATATGTTCGTGGCAAACTTTAGACTGTGCTACTAACAGTGACCACTTGCCTATTACTTTTGTACTGAACTTTCCAAGAATACATGTCGCCGAAAAGGCCCGCTCATTCCTCAACTATAGAAAATTAGAAAAAGACTTGAGGGCTACTTTTGATCACCGCAAGGACATACAAGGTGACATTAGGGCTATGAGTCTGTGTGCAGTGTTGAAAAGATCAGTAAAAGACGCAACGTTTAAATTAGACTCGACCACAAGAGGTTCTTTTAGTCCATGGTGGACTGAAGAGCGCACGAGGAGCTATAGAAAACGGAAAGCTGCATGGAAACAACTGCTGGTCAACCAATGTCCAAAAAATTGGTGTGATTATAAATTCGCAGCAGCAGACTTCAAACGCACAGTAAGTACAGCAAAAGAAGGTTATAATATGAAACGACATGAGTATCTTTCTAGGGCTAAAAACAAAAAAGCGCTCTTCAGATTTTTAAGATCTCAAAAGATGTTACCACCCGCTGAAAATATTGACTCTTCTGTTCTTTCCCCCCGTGAGCTCTCTGATTTAGTAGAAAATATTGCGAAAGGGCTCCAAGATAGATTTCTGTCAACTCTAACACTGCACACTGTGAACCCAATGGCAGGCGAGGATTTCGAGGAGGTTACTTTAGATGAGCTGGCAGAGATAATAAGGCACTTATCTCCTTCGGCACCTGGACCAGACGGGGTGACAAATTCAATGAGAAAAGTAATATTCGAGATTTGTCCAACTGAAGTACTTAATCTGGTGAATTTTTCTTTGACAAAAGCTTGGATACCTGCGGAATGGAAGCTGTCTAAAGTGATTCCACTTCTTAAAAAGCAGGAAAAAGGATTCGCCTTGGACAATGTAAGGCCGATATCAATCACGTCAAATCTGGTTAAGCTAATTGAAAGAGTTTTGAATGCCCGGGTAATGAAATATATTAATAATAACGCAATATTAAACCCCAGTCAAATTGGTTTTAGATCCAGTTGCTCAATATGGTGTGCGCATGTTGATTTAGAGAGCCGAATACAACTGGCTCGGCGTCGGCGCCAATACTGTGCTTTAGTTACTTTAGATTTGGCTAAAGCGTACGATAGGGTTGAGCATTCAATTTTATTAAAACAGATGGAATATCACCACTTTCCCAACTACATCACTGCGTGGGTGTCGGAGTTTTTAAGAGGGAGAGAATATTACTGCTTAAAGATGGGTACTCATCGAATAGATATAAGCAGACACGTGGCGTACCACAGGGGGCTGTCCTGTCGCCAGTTTTATTTAACATTTTCTTAAGCTCCATTTTATCAACTAAGGATATTCAGTTATATGTGTACGCGGACGATATTGCTTTCTTCGCAAGTAATACCGACCTTCAATCATTATACCAGAGTTTACAAAATTATCTCAATATGATAGAAAGATGGCTTAAAAATATTCATATGACCCTGAATGTAAAGAAAAGTGTGCTCCTTGCATTCTCTTTTCTGCAGCCTATCAACATCTCATTAATGTACAGTAATGAGCTCATTCCGCAGGCGAATTCCCTTAAATATTTGGGCATCATATATAATGACACATTAAATTGGAGAAGTCACATTGATGATGTGTACTCCAAGGCAACACGGGCCATGGGGTGGCTAAGGAAGCTTGCAAACCGTAAAGCGGGTTTAAGAAGAGATGTGCTAATAATGATATATAAACTTTATGTGCGGCCCATCATGGAATTCGGTTGTGTATTATTTTCTGGCAGCGCAGCCTATAAAATGAGACCCCTAATAATGCTGGAAAGAGAAGCGTTGCGTTTGTGTCTGGGTCTACCAAAGTTTGTTGCAAATAACGTGTTGTATATGGAAGCTCGCCTACCTTCTCTGCTAAATAGGTTTAAAATTCTTACTGTGCAAGCATTCTTAAAGATATACAGTTCGCACCAAAGACTCTCATTTTACGCTTTCATTCAAGAACCGACTTTATTTTTCGAAACCCATTGGTCGCGACTACACACCCCGCAAATAGTATTTGCACAAGCGCTACTAAACCAACTGAATGTAAAAATTAGACATATTGGTCCAATACACAACCTAAAGTCAATGCTTAGCATACAATTCGATGATATATTTCCTCATAACGCGAAACAATTGGCATATAGGTATTTAAATGACCAGTTAGCAGATTATCTAGCCCACCTAGAAATAAGCAATATCATAGCGACTGATGCATCTGTGTCAAAAGAAAAGGCTGGGGTTGGCATCTTCTCTCCTTCTTTGGACTGGTCCTTTTCGATTCGACTCCCAGATTATACCCCGGTATTCATGGCAGAATTATTGGTCATTGTTCTTGCCCTACGCAAATTACCCTCAAGCGAATCATTAGCAGTTATCATTACAGATTCATTATCAGTTTGTAATGCACTTTCTGCGGCAGTAAATTCAGAGCTCATGAATACGTTTCGGCATTTAGTACCAAAAAACGTAAAAAAACTGCATTTGCTATGGGTACCAGGCCACCGCGGATTATATTTGAACGAAATGGCGGACTCTTTAGCAGCAGTATCCCTGGGTGGGCCCACCATCCCAGTTTTGCCAGATACGGCTTACGTAACCGCGCTAAGGTTCCGAAATGCTTGCCTGCAATGGGGAAAAGGTAATTTGGATAAATTCAAAGATTTCGAGCATTTGAGCTATTGCTGGAATAAACAGTGGTGTGTATCTCGCCAGTTAGAGGTCACTTATACCAGATTGCGCTGTGCAGTTCCACAACTAAATTATTACCTTAATAAAGCTCAGCTCAAGGCGTCACCGCTATGCATTTGGTGCAACGAAATTGAAACAATTGAACATTTCTTTTTATTCTGTCATCGTTATTCTTATCAGAGAAAAAGATTTTTAGTAGCCCCATTACAAAAGCTAGGAATACAAGTAAATTTACCAGTAATTTTATCATTTGGCGGAACTTCATTTGGTTACTGCCACAGGGATGTATGCTCCGCTGTGTTTGATTACATGAACGCAACTAAAAGATTACCATGCTAGTGAACCACTACCTTTTCAGATCTTTAGTTATAATTCGTAGTTATGTCTTTCAAAAACAAAAGATGGTTTGACCGCTTGCTCAGCACACATTTTTGTTTTTTGGTAGTATTATTTTAAGCTTCTTTTTTAGATTGGCTTGATTTTCAGTTTAGTTTCATTTAAGTATCCTGCCGCCCGGTTCTTGGCCCATCCCCCTTTGTGGGTAAGCGCCATCCATCAGAGGTCATCAGCATCAGCATCAGCATATTGCCATGGTATTACTGTAGACCCAAGGCAATTTCAATCGTATACTGTGTGAGATAAAGTGTACAGGTTGCGACAAGGAGCGAGAGGAAGAAGAAGTGAATGGAAGAAGCCCGTAGTTTCTTTTCGCTTTCCTAAATCAGTTATTATATTAAGTTCAGGATCTTTTTACAGTGTGTGCGGTGGGTGGACTGTCTCCAGAGTGGAGCTAAACATCGGTGAGTCGGAGTTTCACTACGCATCGCGATCACAATTGCCCCTTAGCGGGCCCGTGCCTCATACCTGGCAAAGCCCGGGTATGAGGGACAACGAGATGCCGCTAGCGCCAAGCGAAGCACCACTTATTCATCCCGCTCGACTTCAAGTTGCCGCAGGCTCAGCAATAATATCGACGTCCCATACAGAGAACAGCGAGGCCTCGCAGTGCAAGAAGAGGCGTAGAGAGGAGGAACAAGAGGTTGACAACGATGATACTACATCGACGTACTCCCTTAATGACATGACACAGATGGATACAGAAGCACCCAAGGAAGACGAGGGAGCTTACACGGTGGTCACCCATTAAAAGAACCGAGCTACGGGTATACTGGTGGTGTTCAGACCAACCGCTGCCGAGGACTCCTTCTGGAAGGTGAATCCCAATCGCATGGCATCTGAGATAATCTCTGCTATCAATGAGAAAGTGACATCATCAAGAATCAACAGAGACGGAAGTTTTTATGTTGGAGTACGGTCTTTGTACTCGCCAAACAAGTTGCTGCTGATCAAGAGTCTGGCTGGATTGCGTGTACATGTGATGATACCTCACTCTTACATGAAGACCCTAGCAAAGATAAGAGATGTTCCACTCGAATACAGTGAGTATGACCTACTGGAATATCTTAAAGATGCTGGAGTAATCTCAGTTACACGACAAAAGAGATGGGCAAGAAATGAAGATGGAAGTGCCACAATGCAGCCCATACGTAACGTAATACTCCAGTTTAGACATGACATGCCACTGTCAAAAAGAGTTGCTCTCGGCTTTACGGTTCACACTGTCGAGGAATACATTGAGCCGGTGGTAAGGTGTTACAACTGCCAGAGATATGGGCATAAGGCTAAGACTTGCAGGGGAACTAAGAGATGCAAGGTATGTGCGGGCGCACATGATTACAAAGAATGCACCTCGAAGCGTCAACCTAAGTGTGCCAGCTGTGCTGGACCACATCTGGCGTCGTTCTCAGGCTGCTCTCGAAACCGTTTGGCATCAGCGGCACAAAGAGAGAAAGTTGCAAAAGGGTACCATAAGATACAAAGAGGTCCAGCACCCAATGCGGATATAGTCGAAGATGTTCCTGCGGCACAAAGAAGTGCAAAACAGTGGCGCCACGACTCTTACTCGGAAGTATTGAAGCGCTCAGCACCAAAACATCGCGTTGGCAAAGAAGTCCGGGCCCAAGATTATGCCGAAGTGGAACTTTCTGCCGGGCCAGACACAGCCAAGGAGCCACTGACTACCAAAGGGAAGGGTCACAGCAGCTTGCTGAGGAAAAAGTCTTCAAGAAATGCGATCTCGCCGGAGACAGCTGGAAACGAGCAAGTCATTTTGCCAATAATCTTTGCGGCTCTTAAAGCAATTCTACGATCCCTGCCACAAGCAGGTTCTTTACCAGAAGTGAAATTGCTGCTAGATGTTGAGCATCTTCTCTTGTCGTAATCATGGCTACCGGACTATCTAACTGGTACAAAGAAGTGCAATATTCCAGTGGAACTGCAACGGTTTGCAGAATAGAGTGGAGATTTTCGGAAATTAGTCGCTCAGAACGGATTTCCGATTTTGTGTATTTCTGAAACAAGAGTATCCACTAACTTTCACTTGTCCAATTATGTGGTGTACCAAGCAGAACGTCCTTCTGCAAAAAGCAAAGTGATGTTGTGTGTGGGACGTGATATTCCGTCGACACTTGTGGCTACTTCAAAAACAGATGCTCCGGAATTTGTTAGATGCAAGGTGAAGTTTGTTAACGTTACTGTAACTGTAGTTAGTGTTTACGTGCACCCTCAAGCAAACGTTTCATACGCAGAGTTGGCTGCAGTTTGTAGATCTGGCCATGATCCCATAATTATATGTGGTGATTTTAACGCGCACCATGAATTGTGGGGTAGTGAGCGTGGTAGTGTAAGGGGATCTGCTATAGTAAAAATATGCGAAGCTTATGGTTACACTATACTAAATTATGGCTCTCCGACGTTTCTACGGGGGCCTAACTATTGCAGCGTACTAGACATCACTGTGTGCTCCTCTGAATTAGCGGCTGGAGCAGACTGTACGGCAGACGCTGATACAAGAGGAAGTGACCACTTGCCAGCATTCATATATCTCCCCAAGTTGAAGAAAACAAGAAATAACCGCACAACAAGAATTACAAATTGGGCAATCTTTCAATAACTACAGAGACATAATCTTGAACCTTGTTCTGACGCAGAAACGTATGCATCGAAGATAAAAAAATTTCTAACAAAAGCAACTCGTGCAGTACCCCATTCCAGATGGGTATTCGGGTGTTGACGCTGAGTATGAGAGGCTTCGGGCAATACGTCGCCGATCTGAAAGAAGATATCGCAGGTCGGGTAATTTAAAAGATTTTCAAGGTTGCACAGAAAGTACATTCTGCAATGCGTAACCAACTGCAGAAGCTTTCAACCAAAAGGTGGCAAGATTTATGTGCCTCACTTTCTCCATTTACCTCAGCGCCTCTACTGTGGAACATGGTACGCGCTCTCCGGCAGCCAGTAGTCCACTCGAGACCACTACAGGCTCTAGCGCTGTCTCGAGGAGTTAGCGAACGTGTGATTGCCGAAGAATTTTTTGATCTTATACTGAGAAATGGAGAGACGGCCCAAACTAGCGAATATAAATCCTCAGCAGAATCAGCTTCGGCGGTTGTAACAAAGTTCTCTGCGATTAGTTCATCAGATCTGGATGACAGCTTCACACCAGAGGAGCTCCAACATGTGCTGTCTTCAGTAAAACGAACAAGTTCACCAGGAACAGATTGAGTTACATACGCTGCTCCTCTTGCTAATTTGTGCAAAAAAGGAAAATTACACCTGTTAGACATCTATATTAAAAGTTGGCAAGAAGAAAAAGTTCCGGAAAGTTGGAAGATATCAAAAGTAGTACCGTTGCTAAAGCCAGGGAAGAGCCCTATGCAGTTAGACTCGTTTTGGCCGGTTAGTTTGACAAGCTGTTTTTCAAAAGTGATGGAAAAAATGATCAATGAACGAATTTTATGGTGGCAAGACATGAAAAAACTACTACAAAAAAGCATAGCCGGCTTCAGCAGAGGTAGATGCACAATGGACTGCATTCTGGATTTGGTCACAGATGTGGAAAACCAACGAACGCAAGGAAACATCACTGTCGCTGTATTCCTTGATGTCCACCAAGCATACGACACAGTGAGTCACGTTCACGTTCTGGGAGGTCTGGCGTTGCAGGGATTCAAGGACAAGATACTGCGTTGGATCGCTGACTTCCTGAAGCACCGGAAAATTTTTGTAGTTACGCAGGAGGGCCCAACGTCAGAACTTGTCGTCAACCAAGGAGTGCCCCAGGGTAGCGTGCTAAGCCCTACTCTATTTAATGCAGTCATGGCGCAGCTCCCGTATAATCTTCCAACTAACATCAGATGTTCAGTATATGCTGATGATATAAGTATATGGACGTCTGGTCTATCGTTTTTGGATATACAACAAACTCTACAAGAAGGATTAGATTATGTAGACCGCTTTCTAAAAAAAGAGGTATGGCACTGAGTCTGGCTAAAACAGCCATACTTCCGTTTACATTAAAAAGGCCTGGAAATTTCCAGATTATTCTGCAAAATCAGCCTATTCAAATGGTTTAAAGCTCATAAAATCTTCGCAGTAGTTTTATACCGGAGACTAACATGGTCGCCTCATGTCCAGTTCCTGGAACAAAAAATGAATCAGGCCATTCGAATCCTCCGGCATCTCTGCGGGGCCAAATGGGGTGGTACTACAGAGTCATTATTAGCCCTACATGTTGCCTGGATACGCCCCATCGTAACTTACTCACTGCCTCTGCTGCACGGACTCCCAGCCTCCACCGAAAGGAGACTTCACTTGTTATTGGCAAGGAGCTTGAGGGTATGTCTGGGTTTACCACGGTCAACTTCCAGTGCTTTAGTCTATGCGAAGGCTCGAGAGCCACCTTTGGCAGTACTCCGAACTAAAGAAACATCTCAAAATTTATTTAGAATTTTCACGCAACATGAAAGTCATTTTTTATCTGGTGCACTAACACAAAGGACGGCAACGAGACTACAGGATACTATATCATCATTTCAAGTAGTATTACCAGAATTTAAACAACAGAAACCTTCAAAACCACCTTGGACGCTGCCACTTCTCAACGTTATCCGTGAAATAGACGGCATAGAGAAGAAAGCAGACGTGGCACCTCTAGTAGCGGCACAGTTGGTACTTCATCAGCTTCATGTAATGCATAATGAAAAAACAAAGATATATACAGACGGAACATGCACAGAAGTGTCAGCCTGAACGGTCTTTATACCCTAAATTCAGAAAAAGGTGTACAAATTGTCGCACAAATCTTATTCGATGACAGCAGAATTGGTGGCTATCTTTGAAGCAGTTAAGCTTATCTGCGAGAATCCTGAGCCACTAAAATGGGTGATATGCACTGATAGCAAACCTGTTCTTCAGCTAATCAGAAATGTAAGATCACCTTACAAAAATGATGAAAAGCACAATGTATCGCAGAAACTGTGAAATATGCCTCATCGCAGGGTCACAACATCGTATTACAATAGATACCTAGCCACATTGGAATAAAGGGAAATGAAGATGCTGGTAGTCTCGCGAAGAAAGCATTGAAGGAAAGACGGGATTGCGCAATCCCTATGCCTGGGGCGGATATTCGGCACTTTATATCCCAAGGAGCTAACCATTGTTTGATGGAGAAGTGGTTTGAGAACCCTAAATCAAAGGAAACGGCACTTTATGAAGTTGATCCACACAGAAAATTTTCCATAGCGACAGACCTCCCACGACACCTAGAGACATTGATCCACCGACTTAGATTGGAAGTACCATACACAAACAGCTTCCTGCACAAGATACATCGATCCAACTCACCGGAATGTCATTGTGGTCATGCAGAAGAAAATGTTCGCCATATCCTTTTGGAGTGCGTTATATGCGAGAATGAAAGAGAAAAATTAAGAACAAATTAGCAAGTTTCGACAGACGGTTCCTCACAATAAATAACTACTTGGACCATGGCCTAAGATGCATCTCCAGAAAAGGCAATAATCTAACTGACAGACTTTTTAGTGGAGACCGGACTGGACAAGCGCCTATGACTGACAGCCAGAGATGGGTATTATGTAAAGTGTGGTCATGTATATACTGACATTAGGCACGGTAGTAAGGTGTGCGTGTAAGTAGTTTATGACTGTGTGAACTGCGTGAAGAAAACTGCGTATTGGCATGATATTTGAACTGAATTCAGTGTGTTATTATGTTTTTCTTTTTTCTTTTTTTTCTTTTCTCTATTGTTAACTTTTGGGTACCGTTTTGTATTATTATTTTATTTTTCGATGCAGAACTTTGTGATATGGAGTAGCCGAGGCCATAGGCACCTCAATCTCTCCACAGCAAAACAGTTTAAAAACAGAACAGAACAGAACAGGTTGCGACAAATTTGCAGAAATGCTAATTTTGTAATTGCTTTGTCATGAATTTATCATTGAGGCGTTTGTATGAAAATATGCAAAATAGTCGCTTTTTTAACATCCTTCATTGCCCACTCGGGAAGTTTTATCAATTTTTTCTGTTAAAAACGAGAAAACTATTTTCGAATTTATGTTACAACTTTCGGGCTTCGTTTGTGTTTACATGCCGTAGCAATTCGACCTAGTGGTAAGTACAAGCTGCACGGACGTTGAGATATTCTAACCAACATGATATAATTTGCCCATGCTTATTTAATTTATTTACAATATAGTATTACCCTCAGTGAATGAGGAACGCGAGATCTTCTAGACTGCACTTACCCACATGAATGCCATCGGCCTCCTGCTTATGCATACGCAGGACCGGGAATACGTACCGATGTGTGCAACGCACCACTAGCTATAGGCTATGATTTCAAAGTAGGAAGATCACTACGATTAGAAAATGATCTCATATCTCGAAATAAAAAAGAAATGTTTAGCATCGCTGACAGATCGCAGTTAAGACCAACATGATGGTATGTTGGCACCAGCCACTGTGTGGCACCAGTGACCATATATGTTGTTGCATGTACTTAGCTGCTGAGCTGCACATCCTTTTCTTTTATGGGCGAAGCTCCTAAAGGCGCCCATGCTTTGTTTTTACGCGGCTGCCCATATTTACACATTCGCAAACTGCCCACTACTGCGTCTTTGCAAACATCCACTACGACTCATCTTTGACCGAGCACTTCACCTACCATAAAGCCATTTTAATGAAGGGGGGACGGTATTGACGTATAGTAAAATTCGAATAAGAATAGGAATAGTAAAATTTCGAGTGGAAAAATGGCAGCATATCCACGGAGTGAATGATGGAAAGTGGGGCGAAGCATTCGTTCGTCCATGCGTCCGTCTGTGTGACCGTCCATGCGTCTATTTGTGCGCCCGTCCCTGCGTTCTTTCGTGCATCCGCCCCTGCATCCGTTCATGCGTCCATCCATGCATCTGTTTGTGTGTTCGTTCGTTCATCTATTCAACACTCCAAGTCCCACCATCTCGCATCTTTTTATCATATATTCCCCATATAGAAGCACCGCCATCCAGCGGACATTCCAAGGACTAAACGAGAGGTGGCACACCCACACTTTCTTACGGCCTGCGCTTTGGGTCCACTTCCCACCTTTAACCACCTCGAGTTCATGGTATATTCTAGTTCACTGTATTCATGGCACTGCAACCAAACGCTCGCTAAACCTTTCGAAAACCAAGAAGGTTCGCCCAGCGAGTATAACGTAGCAACCTTTCCCTGTCAGATAGGGCTCAATTTACATGCCGATGGCTGCTAAAGAGAAATGAGAGACAGGAGAATTCGGCTTTTACTTTCTTACGGCTTGCGCTTCGTATCTACTTCTCATTTTTAACCACCTTGAGTTCATTCATGGTATATACAAGTTCATTGTATTCATGGCACTGCGGCTCAACGCTCGCTAAACCATTCTAAAGCTAAGGAGGTTACACCCAGCGAGTATAATGTAGCATCCCTTTCTTGTCCGATAGTGCTCAATGTACATGCCAATGGCTGCTAATGGGGATCGCAGCGTGCGCGTTGACTAAAAGCCGAATTCTCATGTCTCTCATTCCCCATTAGCAGCCATTGGAATCTACATTGAGCACTATTTTTCATTGTTAAACAACGCACAGAAGAAATCTCTCACTGGCACCACCTTGGAGGTCAAGTGTTATACCTATTTCGGGTATGTGCCACTGGTGGTTACATACGAGGGACGCCCAAGCCACGCCATAAAAAGCTTCGCTCCTAATATATACAGTGTTTGTCACGCCTTTGATGATGTAGTGGGCGATATTCGCAGATGATTCACGGTTTAGCGATGAAGCCCTCGAGTGCTTCGCCCCACTCGTCATCATTCACTCCGTGATCATGTTGTGATTTTTTTTTGCTTTGACTTCAATTCATCCTTTCCGTCGTCGTGGTCTTTTCACTTCTACCTTAGCGTATAAGTAGTGGTGTGTTGCACACATCGGTACCACTTGCCGGTGCTTCTTTGGTGAGTAGGCAATGAAGGTTCCTAGTAAATATGCAATTGAGCATAATTTTGCGAGGAATGCTTCAATTTATAATTCACGACGAAACATGGGCAAAAACGAACATTTTCGCAAATTTGTTGCAACCTGTACACTTTATTTCGTACCAAATACCTCTGAAAATATTTTTGGTCTAGAATGAAACATTCTGGCATTATTCTAGCATCAACTGTTATAATTTTCTGAGCAGTGTCTTTCCATAAAGGAATCCCCAATATGGACCATAGTATCTATATTTGAGGCGACAAAAAAAATCACGAGAACTTAAATGTTTGTAAAACCTACTTTAAGAAAAAAAACCTTCCATAATTCTAAAGATTAAAATTTGTCTTAATTTAGGAAAAATGAATTTTTCCACAACGTGATCTTGGATCTATGGTTTCAAGCTTTCTGAAATATTCACATGCGGCTTGCGGTACTAGAAAATTTTTTTCGCCATAAATATTTCGAGAGAGCACATTTGGGTTTAGGTAGATGATTCTGAAATTTTTTCAGGGAAATCACAGATGATCGAGCACCATGGTTGGGACAGTTGGCGTAAAATTACACAAGTGTAACTTCAAAACGCAGGAAGAGAGCAGAGTGAGTGAGGAAACAACCGGTGTTGAGGATACCATAGTGTAAATCAGGAAGAAGAAATGAACATGGGTGGGGCACTTAGCACGTATGCAGGATAACCACTGGTCGTTAAGGGTAACTAACTCGATTTCTGAGAAAACAAAAGCACCAAGGAGAGACAGAAATTTACGTGGGCCGATGAGACTGATAAGTTTGCAGGTATAACGTGGCAACTGAAAGCGCAAGACTGGGTTGATTAGTGAATCATAGAATTATTTGCCCTGCAGTCAGGCTGATCATGATGTTGATAATACGTTCAACTTTGAGCCAGTCGTGAAAAATTGAATCACACAAATATTTATTTATTTATTTATTTATTTATATTAATAAACCTCATTGAGGGTCATAACACAGAAAAACATACATACAGAACGAACAATGTACATGAAGTTGCATAATATTAAAATGACTGCGAGAAAAGTGCAGAAAAGATAGGACGAATAGACAACATTTTTATTTTGAGAATTGTGCCGTTAAAGCCAAAAGAGTCCACAGAAGTAGAAACTTTCATATTACTTATTAAGAAAAAAATACTATTCCGACAAATACCATTGAAGGTATACCTAACTATAGTGCGAATAAGAAAATGATCGGTAATTGATATTTTTACATCAAATTCAAAAGTGAATATCGAATTTGGTGTATGTTTATTGAGGAATTCGTAAACGTAGAGAATATTCCATGCCGTGATTACCAGTCACACCTTTCCGAAAGATAGTGTGCTGTGTTCTGCCTGGGAACGTGCTGTTCGAAGAAATAGTTGAAGGGCTACGGATGGTGACAACCTCTGTTATATTCAGTTTAAAGAATGCTGCTTCGACAGAACGGGGCCGACAACCAGACTGCAGCCTGGCAGTGTACCTTTGATTTTTTCGGCTTTCCGAGCGCATCTGCAAAAACCTCTTAGTTTCTATCTCCTTGACGTAGCTTTAATAGAATGTAGTGACAATAATAAGCAATTACGTCTGAAACAAGATGACACACCTTTGAAATTCGTTCTATCTTGCCGTCGAAACCGAAACCAAAACGCCGATAGATGAAGTTGCCAATATAAGTGAGTGGCGTTATATCAAACATCAAGCTACATCGTTTCTAGCAACGTTACAACATTCTTCTTCAGTTTGCAATCACCGCTGGAACAAGGCGGCGAAATGCGAGCCCTTTCGTTTCCCGCTCCCTAGGTGGCACTTCCGATCCCATTTGACCGGTCGCGGCAACGTATCGCATCCTATGCACAGTGGTAAACGGAGTTCTTGTGGTTAATTTGGCTTTGTGGGAGCTATTTCTCGTGATAGTGCACTAATGTTATTACGAGTGGGCAATTAAAACACCAGTTGTGCCCCTAATGCGGTGCCACATGGCGGAGATGCGAGTGCGATGCCTGAATCTTGCGGGCATTGTGTTAATTTAGCCGTATTGCATTCTTGTTCTTCAAACTTCTACCGTATATATTCAAAAGCCGTTGCAGTGGAATTGCGGGTAAATGCTGGAGGACTATGCACTTGAATTCAGGTGCATGTTAGAGAAACCACAGGTGGCCAAACTTTTCAAAGCTCTTCAACACGACGTGCCTCGTAATCGTATAACCTTAGTTATTGTTATATGGTGAGGCACACACCAGATTCACTTGATGCCGCCAGATATATTCGAAGTGTAAAGCCTAGAACAATTTGTTCGTTCCAGATAACTCAAATCTATGATCCGAACAATTTCTTTTTTCAAAGAAAGATAGCAAACGAATTCAATAAATGCGTGTCCTTCATAAGGCTATAAAATGCAAAATACAATGAGTCCAGCGCAGTCTTATTGAATGGGCTGCGGCGGCTGCATTTCCGATGGAGGCGGAAATGTTGTAGGCCCGTGTGCTCAGATTTGGGTGCACGTTAAAGAATCCCAGGTGGTCGAAATTCCCAGAGCCCTCCACTACGGCGTCTCTCATAATCATATGGTGGTTTTGGGACGTTAAACCCCACATATCAATCAATCAGTCTTATTGAATGAACACAATTTATTGAATGTTACAACAAACTGGAAGTCACTTTTGTTCACGTGGTATCAAAACTGCTTAACAGTGAACACTGTGCACGTAGTCAAGATATCGTCCTCCTGGAAGTGGAGGTTGCACACAGCGCAAGATCTTGATAGCTCTTTATCCAATCTCGGTATTGCTCGTTGCCACTGTTGAATACTCACCTTATCAACGGGTGGCTTGAAAAAATGCCTTTTTTTGGTCGCAGAGTTTCTTGAGTCGAAGCCGCTTCGGCAGCCAGTGACAAAGCAGCGGGACATGTTTTATAACATTGAAAAACCATCACACGACGCATGAGAGCTATGCAGCTAACACCCGGCACGATAACACAACAGAGCTGACGGCAAGTGAGACACAACGTCAATTGTGACTATGATATCGCAGTAAGCAGCAGTGTGAGCACAAACTGCGCGAGTGTCGTCGATCTCGCTGAGACACACAATGATAGCGATTGTCACGGAACACACTTGCACTATACTTGCAGGCTACGAAGAAGCACCTGCTGTTTTGCTTCGCCGGCGTGGTTGGTGGCGTGCGCCTAACCGCCGTGATCCTCGTCAGACCGGTCAATAAATGACGAGCGCGCCCCCTCGTGGTAGTATATGGAAGGATAACGCCTGCGGCGGTGCACTTTGCAGACTGAAAGAAGAATCTAGTAAACTTGGTTTCTAGGCTTTGAAGGCTGCGCATGCCATGACAACACAAGTCGCCAACGGAAGTGGATAAATATTACGCAGAACTTGCGCTTTGCAATAGTTCTTATAAATGGTTCATTTGGGGTACGTCTCCTGGAGCACGTCTCCTGAAGTTAGTCGGTTGCACACGACATCGGTGATTCGGTTTTGGTGCCGCCTGTAAATTAGTTGGAATTCGATAACTCTAAAAAATTACTGGTGACTTCCAGTTTACTCATTTACCTCTCTTTTCTAAATTTAGCTTTAACTATTTCAACTTCCTTATATATATTTTCTGGTACTTCGCCGACACACAACCAAGCCCATATATGAAAGAGGCAAGCAAATGTCGCGTTCCTCTTGATCTTGAGTATCTGCAGGCAAATTTCCTAATACACCGAATATATACAACAAACCTTCCTTACCGCAATGGTACGCCAGCAAGCTCGATATGCGAAGCATCCTTTGACAACAGATTGATCTGAAGGTGTGCAGCTGACAATACATGCATAAAAATATTTGTTTCATAAACAAGAAGAAGCATTTATTCGTTGGCGTAACATAAAAATAGTTTCCATCTCATTTTTTTTTGTCGTGGAACTACAAACCGACGCGTGCAACGCGCGTATTCCATTGCGGTCTACGGCAGCTCCGCCCTGTTTTAGGGGCAAAACTCCTTATAGCGGCTCCCTTTCGTCCCCCGTAGTATGTAACAAGTATAACATTTTGACCTCCCAGGTAGTGCCGGTGAGAGACTTCTTCTGTGCGTTGTTGAACAATAAAAGATAGGGCTCAATGTACATGTAAATGGCTGCTAATGGGGAATGAGAGACAGGAGCATTCGGCTTTCAGTTAACGCGAAGGCTGCGACCACCATTAGCAGCCATTGGTATGTACATTGAGCACTATCTGGCAAGAAAGGGTCGCTACGTTATACTCGCTGGGTGTAACTTGCTTAGCTTTAGAAAGGTTTAGCGAGCGTTGAGCCGCAGTGCCATGAATACAATGAACTTGTATATACCATGAATGAACTCAAGGTGGTTAAAAATGGGAAGTAGATACGAAGCGCAGGCCGTAAGAAAGCAAAAGCCGAATTCTCCGCCTCTCATTTCCCATTAGCAGCCATTGGCATGTACATTGAGCACTATCTGACTGAAAAAGTTTGCTACGTCATACTCGCTGGGCGTGACCTCCTTGGTTTTCGAAAGGCTTAGCGAGCGTTCGGCCGCAGTGCCATGAATACAGTGAACTAGTATATACCATGAACACGCGGTGGTTAAAGGCGGGAAGTGGACCCAAAGCGCAAGCCGTAAGAAAGTGTGCGTGTGCCACCTCTCGTTTAGTCCTTGGAATGTCCGCTGGATGGCGGTGCTGCTATATGAGGAATATATGATGAAAAGATGCGAGATGGTGGTACTTGGAGTGTTGACTAGATGGACGAACGGACACATAGACAGATGCATGGATGGACGCATGAATAGACGCAGGGGCGGCTGCATGGACGAACGCAGGGACGGACGCACGGACGGGCTGATGGACGCATGGACGGTTACACTGACGGATGCATGGACGGACGGAAGCAAGAACGAATGAACGGACGAATTCTTCGCGCCACTCTCCATCATTCACTCCGTGGATATGCTGCCATTTTTAAATACCAAGCATTTCTGAGCAAACTTCGGCGACTTTGCGCGTATTTATCTATCTAGCCACCTAGTACTTTTAAATGCGAAACATTTCTTAGTGAAGTTCGGTGACTTTGAGCGTATCTATCTATCTATCTATCTATCTATCTATCTATCTATCTATCTATCTATCTAGTCGCCTATGACTTTTAGCTCCCCTGGCCGTTTCGATTATGGAATCAATACCAAGCTTGGTATGACATAAAATGACTGTATGAAGAACATATTCGGCTAGTCATAACGTGAAAATCATGACATGTACGTCATGAATGTCATGATATACATTTCATGGTCCTGCAGCTCTTGCGGTAGTTTCGTTCACACGGCATGTAGCAAAACTGGTATGGTATGGCATGATTGCATGGCGAACACAAGCGATAGACCCTAACATTAAAATCATCACATGCGTTTCATATAACATGACTACATGCCAAGCTCATGATGCACTAGCGGCCATTCCGCTACTGTCACATATACCAAATTTGGTATTACGGGACATGAATGAATGGCGAAGGCATGATACTGGTGCAAACATGATGAACATGTGATGCGTGTCATGTAACAACATGACTACATGCTACGCTCAAGATGCGCTCGTGGCCGTTTCGCAAGCTTCACTAGTACCAAACTCAGTATTTCGTGACACGAACGGACAACATAGGTAAATGACACATTCAAACATGATAATCACGACATGCGTGTCATGTAACAACATGACTACATGCCACACTGATGGTGCGCTCGCGGCCGTTTTGCTAGCTCCACAAATGCCAAACTTGGTATTACGTGACGCCAATGGATGACGAAGGTATGTGACTGGTGCAAACATGCTAACCATGAGATGCGTGTCATGTGAGAACATGACGTCACGCCACAGTCAAGGCGCCAATACATTTCGACGTGACGTGGTGCGCGCGCTCACCGGCGTTCATTTCGTTGCGTCATGCCAGCGTTGCCCCGCCAGGCACCGGTCGTGTCAAAGCAGGCGCACGCCGCGCTGCGCTTCTTTGACGCATGTGCGTTTCAGCGCGTCCGCCATCCCTTCGTCACGAAAGTGGAGAGACACAGTGTTGTCTGGGTAACGCATCGGCGTGAAATGCAGGATGTCGCATTTCACGCCAGTTGCCGTCGCCCAGCGCTGATGAACGCTGGTCGCGCCTGGCGTCAGACT
Source organism: Rhipicephalus annulatus (assembly GCA_013436015.1). Taxonomy (NCBI): domain Eukaryota; kingdom Metazoa; phylum Arthropoda; class Arachnida; order Ixodida; family Ixodidae; genus Rhipicephalus; species Rhipicephalus annulatus. The sequence continues at coordinate 120,204 of WOVY01009795.1, forward strand.
AAGAGTGCCCACGTTTTGCTAAGGTAGCCTCGCTGTGCCCAGCGTTCACGTGCGTCACCGGTACATTGCAGTATAATCGGCCTTTCATAATGCGCTCGGGGCCGTTTTGCTAGCTTCATTGATACCGAATTTGGTGTTACGTGACGTCAATGGATGACAAAATATATGACTGGTGCAAACATGATAATGCTGACACGCGTGTCGCGTAAGAACATGAAAACATACCCGCTCATAGCGTGCTCGCAGGCATTTTGGTAGCTCCACATATACTAAACTTATAATCACGTGACGTGAATAGATGACGAAGGTAATCGGCACATCCAAACATATAATCACGACATGGAAGTCATGTACGGCATCATTTACCTCCACCTCGTAACGTTGTATTGATTTTAAAGTGACATATCAACATTTCTCATTCGTGCTTCGCATATAATCGAATCCCACGTACATGGGATCTGCGAAATTTTATCAATACCAAACTTGGTATGGCATAAAATGACTGTATAGAAAACATGATTGACGAGTCATAGCATGAAAATCACGACATGGATGGCATGAATGTCATGGTTTTCATTTCATGGTCCTGCACCTCTTGCGGTGCTTTCGTTCGCATGGCAGGTTGAAAAACTGGTATGGTATGACAATATTGCATGGTGAACACAAGCTACAGACGCTAGAAACGCTACGAGCGCACGACGAGAGCGGACGCGCGTCGCATGGGCTCTCTCTCTATTCGTGAGGAACGATAGAACCCTGCTGCACACTTCACCAAGATTAATCTTATCTTCTTTGTCAAGATTAATCTTATCTTCTTTGTATCATTGTTCTGCACTACAAGACACCTCTCTCATCACAGTGGGCCAATTTTGGGGCATTTTATGTCCACTTGTTGACCTGACCTCGTGGGAGCTACGCTCGCACGACCAAGCGTTGCACTGAACGCTGACAGCGTCGGAACTACTCCGCGGCCGCAGCCACACATGGCGGCCACTGCTTTCCGTCGATATGATCACACGACGTTGGCGTGAAAACAAATTTCTACCCCAGTGCCCGAAAACTCAGTTCCTACGACGGATATCGTGGATGAGGGAGTGCTCACCGTGGTGGCCCTCCGCAAGCGTCCCCAGCAATCTAAAGCTACCAAGGGCTCGGCTACAAATAAGGCCACGTCTGCGAACATACCACCCGAGAAGAAGACATCCCGTGTATCATTGCGGCCTACCGCTATAGGCACTGCACATTGACTGAAGGGAGCTGCGTTGCTCACACTGAACCGTGGAAAAGCTTCTTGCATTAGCCGTTAGGGGCACGCAGAAAAGAGAGGCGTGCTTGCGTCTTTAATGTATTCCGATGACAATCCGCCGACAGATGCAGGGCTTGAGACGCTCTCATCGCGTTTCATTTTCGCCGTAGCCGTCTCAAAGTTTCTTTTTTATTCTGCTTGGCTATGTGTTTTCGCACTGCAGTCAAACTGGAAAACTCGACTGAATGGTGCCTATGCCCCGCATTCCTGCAGAAGACTTCACAGTCGTGGTGAAGCCTGGTGTCACGGTGGATCTCAAAGCTACTTTTCAACCAGGTGAACTAGGCGTCAAGCTCACCTCATACGTGAACGCTACCTCGAGTGATTCTATGAGTGTGTGGCCCATGTGGGAATAAAATATCATTGTTGTCTCAACCGAAAACATCAACTCTGCGAGCTTTTTCTTTCAAGCATTCTCACTCGAAACATCACAAGGTCCCCTACCAGTGATCGGCCACACCAAGATCAGTGGGGAAGTCTACCGTGGCGTCATTACGGTGCGCGAGCAGGAGACCTCCACCTCCTTAAAAGCAAAGATCCATTGGCACGGTGGAAGCATCGCTTTCATCAGAAAGCTTGGCAAGACTTCGGTGACCCTTATAACTTTCGAGGGCCGCCGCGTGCACGTTTTGTGCACTGCAACAACGTTGTGACACCAGTACGCGAATATAAACGCACCATTTCAGCCTGCTACCGCTGTAGCACGGTAGGCCACCAGGTGGAGCTGTGTCTTCACCCGCACGACCAACGCTGCGGCCATTGTGATGAAGTTGTGGGTGCTTCTGTGGAGGAAATGGCACCCCACGAGTGCAAGGCATCGTGCTTGGTGTGCGGTGAGGGACACCTCGCCGGATCTTAGGCCTGCAAAGCAAGGTATCGCTGCCTGCAGCAACTGGGCGGGCATCATGGCAGTCGCGGCTCGTCGAAGCAGCGGTCAATGCCCGAAACATCTGGCGTCGTGCCAGAAGGACGTCAGCCGGGAGCTACCAACCAAGCCACGAAGAACCCTGCTACAGGAGGGATTAGTCTACAAGCACCACCTCCATCTAAGACACCGTGACAGCAGACATCATCCAAGACCCCTGACCAGGGTGCCCCCGTTCTCCAATCTAGGGACGTTCCACCTCTGACTGATCCCGGCACCCGTAAGCGGCCGAACAAGAAAACTGCTTCTCAGGTAGGCAACGGAGCTCAAATAAAAGCTTGCGGTGCTGCGGGCACAGAACTCGCAGCTTCAAGCCAAAATTGCCGCTTTGGAGAAAGGTAGTCGATCAGTCCCCCCCACCCCTTCACTCCCCACCAATATTACCAATCCCTATCCAGATCCGATGCCCATATGCACCATTCCTTCCGTCTTGGAGCCTTCTAACACTAAAGAGCAATTTCAGGCTATTGAAAGTACTATGACCACTTTAATGACACAACACACCGCCATAAGCAAGAGCCTGGAAACTCTTTCCAACACTGTTACCCAACAGGTGACGAGTAACATGAAAACTTGGGTCCATGGCGTAAACCCTCGAAGCCAAATAGCTAATCCTCTGAAGGACGTTAATCGCTCTTTAAGTTTTCACACGCCATCAGTCTCGCGGAAACCTCCAAGGACTCCGAGCTCCCACTTGCAGTAGGGGCAGAGTCCCTCCCAGCCACTCCAAATTCTCAATATGGCGACTCATCTCAACTGCTCCACATCAGCACATCGAAAACCTAAGATACTATCTTTAATTCGACGCAACTGTAGAGGCTTCAAAGATAGGGCCAAACGGGCCCATTTCCGCCTCTATCTTGAAAATTTTGAGCACCTGTGCGCCGTCATTGCCCTTAAAGAGCCCGGCAATGTCTTGCGCTTCTCAGGTTATAACACTTTTCAGCGGGACCCATTCACCTGCCTTCTTGTACATAAAACCGTAACTACGCAAGAGGTCGACCTCTAATCATATAGTGGTTTTGGGACGTTAAACCCCGCATATCAATCAAGAGGTCGACCTCGAAATTTCAATACCGTACTCGTATACCATGGTCACGGTTCTTTCCTTGCGCAGAACCGACATCCTCAATATTTATTGCAAACCTAAACTCAAAAACATCACATTCGCTGACATCTTCAGCGGGGCACTGAATCTTGCCGGGCATGACCCCCTTTTAATAGTGGGTTACTTCAACGCCCCTAGCAGGCTTTGAGGCTATCGCAAGGAAGAAGCGCGTTGAAGAAAACTTGCGGAGCTAACTTCTACGCTGGGCATGACTCTTCAAATAGACCCCGCGCAACCAACTCGTCTAGGTAACTCTGTCAGCCGGAACACCTGCCCCGACCTAACATTCACAAAAAACATCTGACACACAGACTGGTTCAATACCAAGGAAACCCTTGGTAGCGACCTCTGCATTATCAACCCTACATTTTCTACACGACCACTAAAACGCCCTATCGCACAGGCTCACCTACCAAAGTGGGAAGCCTCCCGGCACTCGTTACCTGATTCTTATATCCTGGAGAACGGTTATTCCCAGTGGGCTCACTGTGTGCTCGAAACACTAAGAAAACACAAGATCAAAATACAACTCACGGATTGTCATCCGGATGTAAATAACCATTTCATTTATCTTTGGGAGGCCCGTCGCAGCCTCACAAAGAGATGGCGCCGACAAGAACACAACCGCGAACTCCGCATGCGGATACTGGATCTCACACAAAAGGCGGCCGAGTACGCTGCCCAGCTCACCGACTCAAATTGGGGAGATCGCTGGAACACTGCCAGCAGGCAAATGTCCAGTCGCAGTACATGGAAACTTTTCCGCAGTATGATTGATCCTACTCAAACGCGAGGTAAAACGCAAAAACATCAGCACCGAGCATTCACACTTCCCACGGCTCCACAACACAACTAGCTCTATCATTACGGGACCGATATCTTTGCACTCAGCAGGACACGCGAGGCTGCGCGTATCGCTATGCAGGCCGAGAAAACTCGGAACTGCATGCTATTTTCCAGTTGCATGACCTAAGCGCCGCTTTAGCCAAAATGAGGCCAGGTACGACTTCCGGGCAAGACAAAAAATACCGTTAAAATGCTGGCAAATCTACCCGATGCAGCGCACCAGTCACTTTTTGACTATATTGATGCTAACTGGTTCGGAAAAACACCCCTTCCACTAGAATCGAAAACGTCTCTAGTAACCTTTATTCTAAAACAAGGAAAACCGATCAACACTGAGAATCTCAAACCCATTTCTCTTACTTTTTGTGCGGAGAAGCTAATAGAAACCATGGTCGAGCATTGTGTCTCTCCCTTCTTGGAAGAGCGGCAAATTTTCGCCGATTCTATGTATGGCTTCAGGCCCAAGAAATCTTCAAAGGACATACTCCTGCAACTACACCACGAAGTACTTAATCCCGTAGAACACCGCCTCAATGATAAGAATATTCTAGCGCTTGACCTGAAAGGAGCCTTCGATAACTTCAAGCACGAAGTCATCTTTGCTCACCTAAGTGCCACCAACTGCGGCGAGCATATATTCAACTTCATCCGAAACTTTCTTACTGACAGAGCTGCGTACATACGCATCTAAGATCAAGAATACGGCCCCTATTTCCTGGGCACGCGAGGCACACCACAGAACGCTGTGTTGTCACCTCTGCTGTTCAAATTAGCTAAGGCACAGCTCCCGGCCCGCTTGGTTGCTGTCGACGGGGTAAAGCATGCGCTTTATGCTGACGACATCACTCTGCGGGCCACAGAGGGATGTCTGGGCAGCAAGGAGGACAGCCCGCAAACCGCAGCCCATATACTGGATGAATATGCGGCATACTGCGGCCTCCAGTGTTCCCCACAGAAGTCTGAATTCATGCACCTTCGGCCGTCGTTGAAGTGCACTTCGTCCATCAAAGTTTCCCTGCATAGTGGACCTATTATTGAGGCACAGGAGATCCGTGTCCTTGGACCCCACATTCACAAACACCGCCGGGTCGAGACAACACTTTTAAAGCTGCATAAGTTTGGAGAACAGGTGGGCCGCGTGGTCCGCCGAGTCTCCAACAAGCGGGAAGGTCTCAGAAGCAAAGATGCGCTTCGTCTCACACATGCTTTTGTGACTAGTCGCATATTGGAACCGACTCCGTACCTGCACTTACGAAAGCACGTTGAAGATTCCTTGAACGTCACCCTTCGCAAAATTGTCAAGAGTGCCCTAGATCATCCGATCATTACTTCCAATGAAATACTTCTTGCATTAGGAGTGGTAAGCAATTATCGAAAGCTCCGGGAGGCTCACCTAACAAATCAATACACGCGTCTGGCGCAGACCCCCTCAGGCAGACGACTGCTAGAGCGCCTACATATTCGGCATGAATTCCACACAGAGGAGTGGGTACGATTGCCTGAACATTGGAAATACGTGATTCCTGTTTTACTTCTCTCCACCAATATGTCACGTGAGCCGCACGCTGGCCGTCGAGAGGCGCGGGCTCTCGCTCTACGGCGCCAATTCGGCTCTAAACAAAACGTATTTTACACGCATATCGCCGGCCCTTACCGTGGGGGTGGGCATACGGCCGCCGCGGTCCACCAAGACAGGCAGGTGGATGGTCTGTTCTTCCGCGCAACTAATGCTACTCATGCTGAAGAGGTGCCCATAGCTGTGGCTATATCACACGACAGTTCTCAAATTACAATAACAGACTTTATAGGAGCTTGCCGAAATTTTCAACTGAAATAGATCACACCCCTAGCTGCCAAAATTCTTAAATCTTGTCCGCGAGTAGGTTACTCTTCTCCACGTTCAATAATCTGGACTCCTGGCCATCAGGGCTTCGCAGGCAATGAGGCGGTGCACACTGCCACCCGCACGCTCAATACCCGGGCTACTGCCTCGCCCACCTATGACCACTGTGTTCCATAAAAAAACGCTCCTTTTCCTAACTTATAGGGGACCACCAGGGGGCGCCGACTAGTGCGGAAGCGCTGATTTTGGCTCCTGCTTTTTTTCAATTTTTCGGTTGGTTTCTTTCGTCGAAACCGAGTACATTATGTGTTAAACGACGCAGTGCGTTGTGAGGACTTGACCAACACCGGCCTTTCTATGGTGGGTGACTTTTTGCCCTTTATGAGTGTCTGCAGTTTCGACCACGCCATGGCACAGCTAACCCTAACGCGGTAAGCCTAACCTCGGCTAGGCAGCGCAGGCAGAGCTAGGCCTAACCCGGCGACCGCGGGCGCCTTTGCCCAATGTGGAGATCGTGGAGGGAGAAGAAATCTCCCAGGACGAAGCGAGCAGCCCCGGCTGGATGACGGCATATGGCCGCAAGAACAGCAAGGGCATGAGAACGGCGACTACTACCCGTGAACGAAAGGGCGGTGGCCCCACCGCTGCCCCACGGAACGCGTACCAACGCATCGTCGCCACCTCGAGGCTCCCTCAACTTCCGAGGGACGCGTATCGCATCATCGTAAGACCGAGGGACGGTCTGAATGTGACCAAGGTCAGTTAAATACGTTTCGAGCAAGCCCTGGTCATTGGCGGCGGCCCTGGCTCCGGCCGAAATTGAAGAGGACAACATTTGCCCCAATGACACTCAAAACATTTACGTGGAGTGTACTCCTCATGAGAAGAATGCGTGCGCCTACGTAAAGGCGCAGCAAGTCCGACTGGGCGATTGCACGTACCAGGTCTCTGTGTACCCGGCGCCCCCCGATGACACGTGCAAAGGTGTCATAAGGGGTGTCGACGTGGATATCAGCGAGGCTTAGCTCCGAGCACGAATTGTGAACCACCGCAACCCAGGAGCCATCGAGGTCAAAAGAATCAAGAACACCACGGCTGTGGTAGTATTGTTCAATGGCATGAAGGTGCCCAATAATGTGTCCTGTGGCGCGAGCATGTTTCGCTACACACTATACAGGAGACACACGGAGGTCTACTACAGCTGCGGAGGTTTGGGACACCGTGCTGACGTTTGTCCCAATCCAAACAGCAAGTGGTGCCACACGTGCGGACAGAAATCACCAACGGAGGATCATCATTGCACTCCAAAGTGTTCGCTATGCGGAGGTCAACATCCCACTGCAGACAGAGCATGCAAAGACAGATTTCAAGTCCCCTACATCGTCAGAAGGAGACGACGCCAACGCCACCGGTGCTCCGAGAAGACGCAGATGGCCCAACGATTGCAGTCCCGTGACTCTAGCGTCTCACTTAGCGTCTCCGGCACACCCAGGAGAGGCCACTCCGTCACGCCAGGTGCGCAGCGGCGCAAGAGGCGCTCGCGTTCCAGAGGGCGTTCGGCGTCTATAAGGAGATTCCAGGAGGAACTCACATGGGCAGATCGAGTCAAGGAGAAGACGCCCAAACCCAAAAAGGTAACACGGTCGGCGTCGTCGGAGCATGGTGAAAAGAGTGAGATTGAACAATTACGTCAGGAGATTCCTATTCTCAAAGCAGAGCTACGCAAGCAGAAAGCCGTGCAGGCAATTTCCAGCAGAGTTCAGGGCGCGAACGTGGCGGATAACACTTTGCATAAAAGCACGGAGGAACCAAAAGTCGAGGTCAGGAAGGCTAAACGTAAGGCTCCACCTCCAAAGGATGAAAGCGACTCGCAGATGCCCGGAGTGGAAAGCTCGCAGAACAAAATGCTAGAAGAGTTACTTATAATTTCCAAAGAAAATTAGTTAAGCATTAATCAACTCGCGCTGTGCATGGGAGCACTTGAGAGTAAAGTAGGAGCCAAAGAAATTAAGGTAGTCGCACTTGATAATAACATGGTTATTAAGGCCCAGCCAAGGTTCGTACACAAGCTGCAGCTAACGATGATACGGGGGCAACCCCGCAGGGTGAATAAAACGGAAACTAGCAAAATGGCGGGCACTCAAAATAATCTAGTAATTTGGCATTGGAATTGCGCTAGCTTTCAAAGGCGCAGGTCCTCACTGCAACAGTACGTTACGGCTCAGGCAGAAAGGCCTCAGGTCATTTTGTTACAGGAAACACTGTGCGACACACCCACCTTAGCTGGTTACAAATCGGTGGCGGCAAGGGGGGAGTCCAAGAGAGGTATAGCTACGCTGGTGAGCAGAAAGCTCGCGTATGTTGTGCATGACATTCAGCCAGGTCGTGGCAGAATGGAGGCGCTTTTCATTGAGGTTATCCCTAACAGGTGGCTTAAACAAAGCGTGTTCAATTTCAATGTTTACAGCCCACCATCCAATCAGAGACAGCCTTTCCACTCCCTGTTTACGAAGGCTGCTACACTCGCTAAACAGTCACCGTTCGTAAACGCTGGAGACTTCAACGCCCCACATAACGCATGCGGGTACATCAGGCAAACGGCTAAGGGCATAAACCTAGCGCAGGCAGTCGATGATCTAACGCCAACAGTATTACCGATCCCTGGTTTCCCACGAGACTGAGAACGTCGGTGGCTAGAGACACAACCCCCGATCTCGCGTTTATCAAAAATTTACAGCAAACAACCTGGGATAACAAGCAAGAAGACCTGGGCAGCGATCACTTCATCATTAGTGTTACCATTCAGGTCAGAGCCCCCCAGGCCAGGGAACTTAAAGTGACGGACTGGAATGCTTTCCGAAAGCTCAGAAACGAGGACACAAGCGAATACGACAGCTTTAGCGAACTCATTCAGACGGTCAGAGCAGATCTTGAAAAGGCCACAAAATCTGTTCAAACCGAGCTCGATGTTCCCAGGATAAATCCGCACCTCGCACATCTCTCGGAAGCTAAAGCCTCCATTTTGAGGCGATGGAAAACACAGAGGCTTAACCGGCGGTTACGAAACAGGGTTGCGCACCTTAATAGGGAGATCGAACAGTACTGCACCGAGTTGGCTCGGCTACAATGGGATGAGATCTGTTCAGCAGTCAATGAACGCATGCGTACAGGGGGGAAATGGAATCTTCTTAAACACATGCTAGATGACACGCAGACCAAAAGCAATCAAAGACAGGCACTGTACCGCCTGATTCACAAGCACAGACAAGAGGGTGGAACGGAAGAAACGCTCTTAGACGAGGTAGCGAATAGATATCTCCCGCTAGGCGCAGGACGCTCAGAAGAGTATCCTGAAATAGAATGTGACACGGTAAAAGAACTCGATGACCCCTTCACGGAGTCTGAAATTAGGGCCGTCCTTCACAACTTGAATAGCAGGTCAGCCTCAGGACCAGACGGCATCTCAAACAGACTGTTAAGGAACCTGGATGATAGATCAATTGAGATGCTAACGAAAGAGGTCAACAAGACTTTGGAGAGTGGAAGCGTGCCGGCAGAGTGGAAAGCGGCCTCGATTGTGCTTATTCCGAAACCGGGTAAGCCCTTAAATCTTGACATCCTAAGGCCGATATCGCTAACCTCCTGTGTAGGCAAGGTAGCGGAACATGCGATCCTCAATAGGATCTCGAACTACATAGAACGCAAGGAACTATTCCCACACAACATGATCGGCTTCAGGCCTGGCCTTTCCACACAAGATGTAATGCTACTTCTTAAGAAGCACGTTTTCGATAACAGCACTAGGGATGTTAGGGGGATCTTTGCCCTTGACCTGACCAAGGCCTTTGACACCGTATCTCATCGCTTTGTCTTGCAGGCCACGGCCAGCCTAGGACTGGGAGCAAAGTTTCAGGCCTCTGTTAGATCATTCCTGATGAATAGAACGGCTACCATAAGGATCGCTCAACACAAGTCTGATGAGTTCGCCTTAGGAGCCAGAGGCACTTCCCAAGGGGTGTTCATCTCCCCCTCGTTATTCAATATAGTCATGAAGGGCTTATCGGAGAGGCTCAGATACCTGCCCAATATAGGCCACTCGCTTTACGCAGACGATATCACAATCTGGTGCCCGAGAGGATCACTCGCAGAAGTAGAAAACGCGCTGCAATCAGCCCTAGACGTAACAGAGTCCTACCTAGAAGGCACAGGCCTCCAACTCTCTCCAAACAAATCAGAACTGTTACTGTACAGGCCGGCCAGGCAAGGCGTTAGGAGACTTCCACACCTGCACCAAATTCCCATCTCCCTTTTTGCAAGAAATGGACAGCGCATTCGAGAAGTAGATTCAATCAGAATCCTAGGACTACTGATTGACGCGAGAGGGTGTAACGCCAAAACCCTGACGAACATCACGGCCAAAACCGAAAGCATGCTGGGACTTGTGTCTAGAGTATCAGGACGCAGAAAGGGACTAAGTGAAGCCAACCTACTTCGGATCCATCATGCCTTCCTAATGAGCCACATTAATTATGTAGCAATCGGCCCTTACCTAGACTAGAACAGAAAAAAGTAAGCTAGACACTCTCATCCGTAAGAGCATCAAAAAGGTTCTGGCGTTACCAGTAACAACATGCTCTGACAAATTAAGACAACTCGGTATGCACAACGAAATTGATGAAGTGATCGAAGCGCAGGTCACCGCCCAGGTGGTCAGGCTCTTGTCAACCAGGGCAGGAACACGCATCCTGAACGAGGCTGGCATGGCACCCACAATGCTTGCCGAACGGAAAATGACCCTACCCCGAGAGGTCCAGGAAACCTTTGTGGTCAGCCCATTCCCTCGGAATATGCACCGGCAATAATATGTAGGGAGGCTAGAAGCCCGAGCACGGGTGATATTACACAATTCCGCCGAGAATCGAGAATCGACTGTATTGGTCGACGCGGCTCAGCACAGCAAGTCTAGCACATTCGCGCTGTCAGTCATTGACGGCAACGAAGAATTACGCTCCTCTGTCTCGGTCAGGTTAGCTACGAATGCAGTTGCAGAACAGGTCGCCATAGCCCGAGCCATGACCGACCGCTCACGCACCACCGTGTTAACAGACTCACGAGCGGCCATCAAAGCTTTTGAGTCGGGTAACCTAGCGCGAGAGGCTGCTTCCATTCTAGAAAAAAGAACAGACCCTGGCACTCACTTAACCTCTTGGTTTCCCGTCCATATAGGTGCGGACTTTCATCAGCACGTACCTAACCTCAACGAGCTTGCCCATGACGGTGCGCGAGATCTAACGCACTATGGCGGCATGGAGTCCTTATGGGGTTAGGATGAAATCCAGCATAACGATCCACTCCTTACGTTTAGTGAAATCACATCTCACTATCGGCTAAGTAGAAGGGCCTATACTCTTCTTCACCTGAAGTTAGATAGGTCTCTGTCAATTACACTTAGAACGCTCCAGACGGGCCCGTTCCCCACGCGGGGCCTTCTCAGTCGTATCTCCTCAGACGTTGACTCAAGTTGTCCGGAATGTATTGAAATTTATTGTTCCTTAGCGCACATGCTTTGGCAATGGCCCGAGTTACCTAACGGCCCTCTATCCAGCGAAGCAGACTGGGAAGACGCACTCCGGAGCGCATCGCTCCAGGCACAAATCCAGGCAATCCAGAGGGCCCATTAAAGGGCGGAACATCACAATGTCCCTGCCCCGACTTGGACGTGGCCAGCGGCTTCCGCGGGTCCCCGATAGGGGTTCCCGCGAACGCTCCTCAGGATCACATAAAGTTTATTGTCTCTCTGTCCTAACTTATAGAGAGATAATTATCCATTACCGGGACTTTCACCGCCGTTTTCCTCCGGAGGCCCTGCAATATACTTAGGAAGGCTGACTAAAGAATTCTTTTCCCGCTATTTACGAATACTTTACTGTGCCCGGCAGTGATTAAACACTTTGACTCTTCCTTTTCTGGCCTCTGTCAGTACTGTGCGGAGGTGGCTGACACCTACCACACGGTATGGGCACGTGAGCTCCATCCTTCTTTACCCCCGAACGCAAATCCAACAAGAGACGACTGGGAGGCGGCCCTGCTCGGTTGCCAGGACCTTGCGGCCCAACCAGCCATGGTACAGCGTGCGAGGACAGTGGCCACGACCAATGGGGTCCCTGACTAGGGACTCTACCTAGTACTGCAGGGAGGCTGACCCACTAGAGGCTGGTCTTCCTAGCAACCACTGTTTTTAGGGGCGAAACTCCTTATAGCGACACCCGTTCGTCCCCTGTAGTATGTAACAAGTATAACATTTTGACCTCCAAAGAGGTGCTGGTGAGGGACTTCTTCTGTGCGTTGTTGAACAATAAAAAATAGTGCTCAATGTACATGTCAATGGCTGCTAATGGGGAATGAGAGACAGGAGCATTCGGCTTTTAGTTAACGCGCAGGCTGCGATCACCATTAGCAGCCATTGGCATGTACATTGAGCACTATCTGACAAGAAAGGGTTGCTACATTATACACGCTGGGTGTAACCTCCTTAGCTTTAGAAAGGTTTAGCGAGCGTTGAGCCGCAGTGCCATGAATACAATGAACTTGTATATACCATGAATGAACTAGAGGTGGTTAAAAATGGGAAGTAGATACGAAGCGCAAGCCGTAAGAAAGTAAAAGCCGAATTCTCCGCCTCTAAATTCCTATTAGCAGCCATTGGCGTGTAGATTGAGCACTATCTGACTGAAAAAAAATTCCAAGCATTTCCCCGAGGGTGAACATGGTTAAGTGCGAATGCACTGGGTGATGCTATGAGGGACTTATTATTTCGCACTATTATATTTATTAATCACACTATGGTGCCTTTATGGTGTAATGGTTCCTGGAAATCGCAATTTGATCACGCGGGGGAGTTTACGTTAACTCACTGGCGAATGTCAATGGATTTTAACTTTACTCCCCCTCATAGCATCACCCCGTGCATTCGCACTTAACCATGTTCACCCTCAGGGAAATGCTTGGTAGTTTTATTACTGATGATGATGATTAAAGTGTAATTAATGAATTTAAGTGTTGTTTGTCATGAAGCATTTGTACACAGATACAATATATAAGAAGTATTATTTATTTACATTTCACGACGCGTGCGGACGAGCAAAGTCCAGGGCTCGCACCCTCTCCCGCGCGGCACGTTCACTGGCTGGAACGGCTTCGGGAACGTCCACTCGCCGTTGACGATGGCGAGCGGCGTCTTGACGCCGGCCTTCATCGCCCTTCTCGGCCTGACGCTTGCGTTGTCGTTCCGCTTCTTGGGCCGCGTTCGCGGCTCGATGCTGACGCCTCATCTCGGCCTCGCGAGCGCGCAGTTCACCATCCGCTGCACGCTTCACCCGGTTGTCCTCGGCCTCGCGAGCGCGAAGTTCGGCATCCTCTGCACGCTTCGCCCGCTTGTCCTCGGCCTCACGAGCGCGCAGTTCGGCATCCGCTGCACGCTTCGCCCGCTTAAGTTCGGTCTCACGAGCCCTTAGCAGCGCCGCCTTGTCTTCCAACGTCGGCGAAACCACCGCGGTACCGTCACCTCCAACGACGGGTGCAGTGCTGGCATTCGGTTGTACTGCATTCGTTGTTGATGGTAGCGTTGCCTCCAGGACATCCATCGCACGACCCGCTCTCGACGGGAGACTGAGAGAGAAGGCGGGCGCGCGAGAGAGAGGTGTGCGCGCGCAGCTGCAGCGAGCGAGGAGAGCGGAGGAGCGAGCGAAGGGGGAGGGGTATAAGGCGCGCTTCTAACACTGATATCAGCGTCGCGTCCGTGGCTTATTCGGTAGAGCGTCGCGCTGCGGCCCGCCAAGGCCTCTTTCTTTTAAAGATAGAGAGAAGACTGCGGACGCCGCCAACGGCGGTGGATGGTTTGGGGTCGCTTATAAAATGTATTCACACTTAAAAGTTTGCTACGTCATACTCGCTGGGCGTAACCCCCTTAGTTTTCGAAAGGTTTAGCGAGCGTTCGGCCGCAGTGCAATGAATACAGTGAACTAGTATATACCATGAACACGCGGTGGTTAAAGGTGGGAAGTGGACCCGAAGCGCCAGCCGTAAGAAAGTGTGCGTGTGCCACCTCTCGTTTAGTCCTTGGAATGTCCGCTGGATGGCGGTGCTTCTATATGGGGAATATATGATGAAAAGATGCGAGATGATGGTACTTGGACTGTTGAATAGATGGACGAACGGACACATAGGCAGATGCATGGATGGAACCATGAACGAACGCAGAGGCGGCTGCATGGACGAACGCAGGGACGGACGCACGAACAGACGCACGCACGGACGGGCTGATGGACGCATGGACGGTCACACTGACGGAAGCATGGACGGACGGAAGCAATAACGAATGGACCGACGAATTCTTTGCCCCACTCTCCATCATTCACTCCGTGGATATGCTGCCATTTTTTTCTAAATAGATGTTTACTACTACTAGTGACCCTAACATGAAAGTCATGACATGTGTGTCATGTAACAAGATGACTACATGCAGGGCTCATGAAGCACTCGCGAGCGTTTCACTAGCGTCGCATTCACCAAATTTTGTATTACTTGACGTAAATGGATTACGAAGGTATGATACTGGTGCAAACAAGATAAACATGAGAATGGGTGTCATGTAACAAATGACTACATGCTACGCTCATGATGCGCTTGCGGCCGTTTCGATAGCTTCACATGTACCAAACTCGGTCGGTAATACGCGACGTGAACGAATGACATAGGTAAATGACACATAAAACATGATGAATACGACATGCGTGTCATGTAACAACATGACTACATGCCACACTCATGATGCGCTCGCGGTCATTTCGCTAGCTTTACATATGCCAAATTTGGTATTACGTGGCGTCAATGGATGACGAAGGTATGGGCTGGGGAAACATGAAAATCATGAGATGCGTATCATGTGAGAACATAACTACATGCCACAGTCAAGGTGCCAATACATTTTGACGTGACGCGGTGCGCGTGGTCACTGGCGTTCATTTCGTTTGGTCACGCCGGCGTCGCCACGTCAGGCGCACGTCCTGCCATATACTCGCAGGCGCGCGTCGTGCTGCGTTGATTTGACGCATGCGCGTTTCAGCACGTCCAGCGTCCCTCCGTAATGTGACGATTCGTGGACGTTTTTTAGTAAAAATGGGACCTTGGAAAATAGAGGAAGACGAAACTGCGTGTGTGGTGCGTGGCGGCGCCACTCATGAGCGGGCGCGTGAGAGAGATTCTTCGGAAGGTTGAAGAAGAAAGTCGGACCGAAGCAGTTGGGCAGCAGTGGCAGAACGAGGGTTGTGGCGGCTACTGGCCCGTCACGGCGCGCAACCTGTCACTACTGGACTGCAGACGACCTCGGGCCACGATCTACGCCAGGCGACGACGGTTCTCGTGGTCAGGGTCGAGACCTGCTGGCGAGTCGGCGTCTACGTGGGTTGCCAAAACAGGGAAGCTGAGACGTGCTGGGCCAATCTATCGGGTGCTCTCGGGCGTGGCCGAGCACGGATCCGACCAGCCACCGCGCAGTGAGCAGCTGTCCCAGCGACGCCGTGGTGCGACGGCAACTCCGGGACCTTCCCAAATCCAGGAGACGCGGCGACACGTCGGACCATCTCGACGACAGTGGCGTGAGTGGTTGACGTCGAGTGGCGCGTGAACTAGATTCACTGTGTCAGGGCCGCGTGAACCGTGAGTACGTGTTTTAAACCTGTAGAGCGAACTAGACTGGCACGAGTTAGGAGTGCATGTATTCATGTATGTAATTATGTCCAACTTGTATAGATGTGCTGTCTTTTTCTATGCCCTATTCCTTGTCGAGTGAGCGCCTGGGCGCACACGAACCTCTCACAGTAATGAAGAAAGGGAGACGCAGAGCTATCTGAGTAACGTGTCGGCACGAAATGCGACATGCTGCATTTCGCGGCGGTTGCCGTCGGGCGGCGCCGACAGACGCTGGTCGTGCCGCTTGCGCCTGGCGTCAGATTATACAGTGCTCGCGTTCGCTATCGAAGCGTCGTTGTGCCCAGCGGGCGCACGTGGCAACGCTACATTGAAGTATATAGGGCCCTTCATGATGCGCTCGCGGCCGTTTTGCTAGCTACACATTTACCAAGTTTGGTGTTAAGGGACGTCAAGGAAAACGAAAGTATATGACTGGTGCGAACATGATAATACTGATACGCATGTCATGTAAGAACATGACATCTTACCGCGCTCATAGCGTGCTGGCAGTCATTTCGCTACCTGTACATATACTAAGTTTTATATCACCTGACGTGAATGGATGAAGACAGTAAACAACGCACCCAAACATGATAATCATGGCACGGAAGTCAAGTACGACATCATTTACATCCACGTGATAACGTTGTGCTCAATTTAAAATGTCTTATCAACCTTTTCATTCGTGCTTCGCATATCATCGATTCCTACTGTACGTGGGATATGCAAATTTTTTCTCTAGCAATGTGGCCACCGGCGGCTTCACTTGCTCCCGTTGGCGACGGCCAAGACTGCCACTCCTGAGGTTCTATGCAACCTCCTTGGCGTGACCCAACGGCAACTGGCGCGAAATGCGACATGCTGCATTTCGTGCCGACGCGTTATCCAGACAGCACTGTCTCCCTCTTTTCGTGACGAAGGGACGCTGGACGCGCTAAAACGCACATGCGTCAAAGCAATGCAGCGTGGCGCGCGTGTGCAAGTATATGGAAGAACCGGCGCCTGGCGTTGCTACGCCGGCGTGATGCGACGATATGAATGCCGGTGAGCACGCGCACCGCGTCACGCCGAAATGTATTTGCGTCTTCACTGTGGCCTGTAGTCATGCTCTCACATGACACGCATCTCATGATTATTATATTTGTACCAGTCACATACCTTCGTCATCAATTGGCGTCACGTAATACCATAATTGGCATATGTGATGCTAGCGAAACGGCGGCGAGAGAATCATCAGTGTGGCATGTAGTCAGTTTGTTACATGACACGCGTGTCGTGATTATCATGTTTGGATGTGTCATTTACCTAAGTCGTTCGTTTGCATTGCGTAATACTGAGTTTGGTACATGTGAAGCTAGCAAAATGGCCGCGAGCGCCTCGTGAGCCTAACACGTAGTCAAGTTGTTACATGACGCGCAACTCAAGTTTATCATTTCTGCACCAGCACCATACATTCGTCATCCATTCGCACGCCGTAATACCAAATTTCACATAAGTGACGCTAGCAAGACGGCCGCCTGCACGTCATAAGCGTGGCATGTAGTCATGTTACATGACACGCATGTCATGATTTTCGTGTTAGGGCCTCTCGCTTGTGTTCGCCATGCAATCATGCAATAGCATTCCAGTTTTGAAACATGCCATGTGAACGAAACAACCACAAGAGCTGCAGGACCATGAAATGTAAATGGTGACATTCTAGACATACATATCATGGCTTTATCTTGTTATTGGCCCTTCGCAATTCCTTGCATTTTACTATCGAGAATTGTCCTTGAGTAAATGACTGGTAGTACAGAACGTTCTAGTAAAACTTAAAGCCTCGACTTTCTTCGTGGTAATCACGTGACTATTCCGATCTGATATTTTTTCTCATTTTGACAGAAAGAACATAATGGTGCATTCATTTCATATAGTCCAGTTACTAATTTCATACGGGTTCTTGTTTTTGTTGTCTCAATGTGGAAACATCGCTGAGTATTTGGCTCACTGTGGAACGATAATATACGCATGTGAAATCATAACTTACAAATAAAGTAACTTTACACATCTAAACATATATTTAAGTTTTATTTTCACAACCCATTCGGGTTTTTTATGTATTGACGCACAACCATCAATATGTCAAATACTATGCTCGTGAAGCTGCATGTATTCTGCAAACAGTATCTTTATTTGCACATGTATGAAATGATATGGGGCAGCTCATCCGTTTTCCTCAACAGTTTCAACGTAGTGCAGAAGTTGAAGCTTCTCAAGCAGTTTAAGGGAGCTTTTGTGTATAATTTAGGCATGATTTGTCCGAAAAGTCGACAGAATCAACCATGTAAGCGCACAGAAGTTCGAAAACAAACTGGCAACATTTTGGTGGCCTTTCCAAACGATTTTTTGTTACCCACATGCTACAGCGAAGCCATGGGCGCCTGATGCGTGCTGTAAAAGAAAAAACAACTAAATGTAACTGACGTTGCATTTATGACGCATAAAGAGTTCACAATATAATTCAGTTCTGTAATATTGACAGGTCTACAGTCAAACAATGGAGTCGATACCTGAACATGCATTATGAAAACAACAGTAAACATAGAGCATTGGGTCTACATCACAATTCAGCAAATCATTCTCAAACGTATGACAATCACTCTGTAAAATACGTCGAACACGCCTGTCACGGACGGCTATTTTTGGCGACACCGCGTCACGGCAATTAACGGGCGCCGTACTCCCCGACTGACCGTGAGAAACGGCGGCACATGAAAGGGAGCCGAGAAGTGCAAAATGGGGTGCTCTTCTTAGAACGTCGCCGCCGACGGTTAATCCTTTTGTAACTGTGGCGGCGTCTGCAAGGTCGTAGAAGGCCACGGTATACCCTGACCAAGGATTAGACTGCGAGACGCCCGGCTGAGAGCTAAGTGGTTGACCGTTACCACGGGGAAAAGCGTGGGAAACGCTCTGGTGGCCAAGCCGTATGACAACGACCCGACAGGTTGTCACTCTTGCTAGTTGCGGGCCCTCTCCCAATCAAAAAGGGGTGGGGTCAAAATATTTTTGGGGCGGAGTTGCCCATCAATTAAACGCGCATGATTGGACCCAGGCAGAGGTCTCTTGTCCCGAAGGAAGAGAGCGAGGAGACACGAGGGGGATTTAAGCGCAGGATATTGCCCTGCTAGGCAGACAGTCGCTGACCAACATGGTGTAGAAACAGATCAACAAGCATCTCTTCTAGAAGTTTTTAGTTGGCTCTGTATCGGCTGGCCACCTAAACTTAGCCGTTCGTCTAGTTGTGACGCGAAATTAACGTCTGCAACGTAGACATCGGGACTTCGCCTCGAGTTAGCTCAACCTGCTCGAAGTCACCTGCAAGCACTAGCCTCCCGGAGCCACCAGCGTTGCAACACCGCCGACATCGCAGTCGTGCCAGAACTCTCTTCGACTTCTCGCATCCGATCGTCGGGGACACAACGCTGCCGGTCATCACACGTATGCCTTCACCTGTTTATATCTTCGAACTTTCTCCTCCGTCATTCTATTCTTGTTAGTTTGTGTAGTTTGTAATAGTTCTCTCTCGTAAGCTGATTTATTGTTTCTGTTATATATTTCTTTATATGCATCAAGTGTCGTTGTATTTTGTTAGTTGTATAGAAGTGTTGTATTAGATCCCGTGTGCTGCCATATCACTAGAGTAAAATTTGTTTTGTTTTCTCACGTCTCTGATCTCTTCACTGTCTCTGCTTGCGTACGGAACGAACCAACCTGCTGTCATTCCCGTCGCCAACTTCGCGCTGGCGACGCTAGAGTGGCAGCTTGTAACAACGCCCTGATCAAGATGACCATTTCACTTTAGCCGGGCGTGCGTGGTTTGGCTCGGTTTACTTGCCAACACTTCAGGATGGTGAAAATGGAGCTAGTTAACCGTAGTTTTCAGAGTATACACGGAATGTTAAAAGGCTGTTTAATAATTGCATAAAAGCTGAACGATTTAGAAAAAAGAACAATAAAAAGAGTCTATTCTTCATTCATATCATTCGGTGATAAGAGCCCCCAAAATTATTTTCAAACTACTGCGTTAGTATAAACCTAGGCCTATATCTATAAAAACAAATCTGCGTGTAATATTCAACGGGGATGAAAACAATTATAATGGCCAGTCATATGGTCAGAAGATGCTTATAGGCTCGATCGAAAAAAAATGTACCTTTAAGTTTTACAGATTTAGCATTTAATAAAACAGGAAGTGCACAAGATAAGCTATGCTACAACAGATGCGTTGTACATGCGGAGGAGTGACACAAGCAAAAGCCGTGGTGGTTTATGACTGTTGTAATAAGTCACGTCAATGATTCTGATAGTAACACCAAGGTGTATGTGCACGGATTTCGACACTTTCCTAGTAACGCAAACGCACAAATTCTGTGCGCGTGACGCCCTGCATGTTCTGAGAGAAAGTAAGATTCGGTAAATTTATATAGCGGAGGGCGAAGAAAAACCCGTACCAATAAAATGTGCGTACTCGTTCTTTTGTTTATTTGGTGCCTCGATCTTATGACACATACTAGTATGTTGAACTTCAATGGGAGATAGTGTCAGATTGTCAGAAGGTTGTCACAAACACGGCGCATTGGAAGTTGTCATTTTTTCTGGAGGACTGACGGTAACGAGGAAGAGCAATCAACGTATTCTGATGACTTTCCTGCGAGACCCTAGACTGAGTGACATTTGGTGACTGACCCCTTTAAATTAGGAGATGCTCAGGCGGAACGATTTCCGTCTTTTAGGCCAGGCTAACCCCTATTTCGCTCCCCCTTCCCAATCACCACCACCTGTGCGAAAAACGCGATTAAGAACTGAGCAGGTGGCTAAGAGCAGGTAGCTAAGGTACCTACTCAGCAGGTAGCTAAGGCCCCCACCGGGAAAATTAGCCGAAGCGCCCTCTAGGGGTGACAAGAGTGGCGATGTGGGCTTGTTGGTGAAACATTTGAAAGAAGTTTATGTAGCGCGAGGCGGAAAAACGAACACAGGAAAGTATACACTGAGAAGACACACGTATCACTGCGAATCACGTACTGAGAATCACGTATCACTGCGTACGCAGTGATACGTGATTTTATCTGTGAGGTTTTTTGTTGTCCTATTAATCGTTTTTTCTTGTCGGTAGATGGCATTTTCGTGCATTTATCTGAATTACACGTGCTTATCTGCTGGTCGCCTGACGAATATGGCTTAAAAGCAGCTTGGAGGTCGAAAATAAACATGTTGTTGATAGTAGTGCTCTGTCTTCTCAGTCTATACTTTCCTGTGTTCGTTTTTTCGCCTCGCGCTACATAAATTTCTTTCAAATCTAGGGGTGAGGGTCGCTGAACGTCGAAGTGCTGAAAACCTCCTATTGACGCAGAACCGTACAGAAACTGGTCCGACATCACCTGCTGCTGCAAAGGATAGCCGGCTTTCACTCGACATGGCAGTGGCAATTGATGGTTATGTAGTTAATGCGTTAGCGGACACCGGCGCAGACTATTCCATACTGAGCGGGAAACTTAATTGCTGATCTGAATTGCTCGTCACCAACTTTAGCAACGAGCATCGACACCTTTTTCGTAGCACTTCGATAACGTTTACCCACGAAGTAGCAAACGTAACCAACTGTTTCACGTCAGAACTAGTGGATAACGCAGACACGTCGATGAGTAATGATGACATCAATCCTGATCTGTCCACCGACAACCAGACTGCGCGGCGAGCACTCTTGTTCGAGTTCAGGTCTTGCTTCGCAAGTTGCTCTAAGATCCGCCAGACGTCCATCACTCAACACAGGATCATCATACACGAGGACGCACGCCCAATACACCAGCACCCCTACCAAGCGTCGGCTGAAGAACGTGAAGCTATACGTACGTAAGTCCACGAGATGCTTGACGATGGCGCTATCGAACCACCCAACAGACCGGGGTCATCTCCAGTCATGCTTGTCGAAATGAAGGACGGATCACTCTATTCGCCTGTTCATAGATTACCGAAAGCTTAAAAACGTGACCGAAAAGGATGTGTGCCCGCTGCCATGAATCAACGATTCCCTCGGTAGACTTCGTCGTTCCCATTATTTTACTTCTCTCGATCTCAAAAGCGGGTACTGGCAAATCGAGGTAGATCAGCGAGACCGCGAGAAGACAGCCTTTATGACTTTAGACGGCCTATACCAATTTTGAGTACTCCCTTTCGGCTTGTGTTCAGCGCCGACAACTTTCCAGCGAATGATGGACACTGTCCTCACAGGGCTCAAGTCGCAGACTTTTCTTGTCTACCTTGATGATGTGGTGGTCTTCTCTGCCACATTCGAGCAGCACCTTCACCGCCTGCGCCGAATTATCGCTCATGTCGATAAGAAAGCCGTCCGGCGCTTCCTTGGTTTGTGCGCCTACTATCGCCGGTTCATTCACGGCTTTCACAGATAGCAGAACTTCAGACTCGTCTCACAAGGAACGACACGCCGTTTGTCTGGGAAAACGAGCAACAAGCAGCTTTTGATGAACTGCGACAGCGCATGCAATCAGTGCCCGTTCACGCTCATTTCTACGATTATGCTGACAAGGAGTTCCATACTGACGCTAGTAACGTTGGGCTCGGTGCAGTGCTCATTCAGCGTCAAGAGGACATCGAAAGAGTAATAGCCTACGCCAGCCGCTCTCTATTCCGTGCCGAGGCGAATGATTTTACTACGGAGAAAGAGTGCCTCGCTCTCGTGTGGGCAATAAGCAAGTTTCGCCCTTACCTTTATGGTCGTCCCTTCAAGATATTGACGGACCACCGCGCCCTCTGTTCGTTGACAAGTCCGTGCAACCCTTCAGAATGGCTAGCACAGTGAAGCTCACGGCTACAGGAATTGGACGTCACCATCGTCCATAGGTCTAGCTGTAACAATGAAGACGCTGACACACTGTCACGCGCACCACTTCATGTAGTCAGTCGGGAAGTAGAGGAAGACGAAGGCTTCCTGGGCGCCATTAGCTCATCAGACTTGAGCAAACGGCAGCGAGATAATGCAGAGATTCGTCCGATCATCGATCATTTTGAGGGCCAGGGCACAATCATACCACGTCATTTATCCCGCTCGTTGACGTCGTTCTGCCTTCGAGGCAGTGTGCTGTACAAGAAGAACGCTCGTTTGAACAAGCGGGCTTACCTCCTGGTGGTTCCTCGAGATATGCGAGACGACGACCTCTTCGCTCGCCATGACGAACCCACATCTGGTCATCTGGGCTACTCACGGACACTTGCCAGAGTGAGCGAGAGGTACTTTTGGCGAGGACTTTCAGCAAGCGTCAAGAAGTACGTCAAGAGCTGTCGGAAATGTCAGCACCGAAAGCATCTGTCGTTTAAGCCCAGCTGGTTCGCTTCAGTCCATTGAAGCACCTTGCACGCCGTTCGACCAAGGTCGGCATGGACATTCTCAGGACGTTTCCCCTATCCGCGGACAGCAACAAATGGGTGATTGTCGCGAGCGACTATTTCACCACGCTACGCTGAGACGCAGGCGATCCCACGAGTCGTGGCTTCTAAGGTAGCACAATTTTTCATGCGCCACATCGTGTTACGACACGGTGCTCCTTCCAGTATAATAACGGACAGAGGTACGGCATTCACGGCGCAGCTTATGGACGAAGTTTTTCAAACAGAGCAACACCAGACACCGAACGACAACGGCGTACTACCCGGAAACGAACAGACTTACTGAGCGACTGAATAAGACCATCGCAGGCATGATCTCAATGTATATCGACGTACAGCGCAAAACAAAGGACCAGATCTTAACTTACGTGACCTTGGCGTATAATACCACTGTGCAAAGACCACGCGATCCACGCCATTTCGGATTCTCTACGGCCATGAAGTGCAGACCATGCTGGACTCTACGCTACCGTGTCAAGACGAAGACGAGTTGGCAACTGATGCCGAAGAATTCGCAGAGCGTGCTGAGGAAGCCCGACAGCTCGCGCGACCTTTATATACAAATTTACGACGGTTGCAAGACCAACTTATATTGAGTTTTAGTTTTGGTTGTTTGTCTCCTCCTCACCTAGTCGCGCTTCAATCGTCATGCGGTTGTTAATGTCTTTCTTAATAGGTTTCCGACCGCTTTTCGTTTCGACTTTCGGGACCGATTTGGATTGACATTGGCACTGACGCGTACGCACGCCATGTTTTTTTGATAACCACCGCAAATGCCCCCACATGCGTTTGTGACGTACCCACATTCTTCTAGCCATTTATCACGTGCACCGCACTGTCCCCATGCTTGCCGCCGTAGAGCAAGCTTGGAGCGAAGTCGTCTGCCCAATAAGCTTGGGCCATCATCATAACAGCCCTTGATGGGAAAATTGGGGGTTCACTCACACAACTATACCTGTGTATCTACAAGGCCTCACCGTTCTCGCGTCAAATCTCGTCGCATAAAAACAATGAGAAATTAAGCGAGATAGAAAACCCAACAATAATAGTGTAAATAAAAGTGTGTGCTTGTTTTTAAAGTGCAAAGCAATTTTTTTTGGCAGAGATAGCTAAAAAAACGCATGTTATAAAAGCTAATAATTTTCAAATATTTTTGATGTCAAGCTCTCTAGATTCCATTGCGTTGCACATGGTGTTTAAAACAGAATCATTGAGAGAAAATTGCACAATGTGATCTAAAAAATGAAAATAAAAATAAAAATAAAGTTGCTTCACCTAACGTTTCAACGAGAACGTCGAATAAACTTTTCTTAGTGTAATATGCTTCAATCTTACCTGTTTTAAGCGTTTTCGGCCAGAATAAGGCAATTAGCATCACTAAATAAAACAAGGTATCCCGTTTTGTTTGCTCGCGTGGAGATGCCAATGTAAACATCAGAGGAGTTCAGTATAGTAATATTTTGCCCTGAAGAAATCGAGCCATGAGTTCTTGAAAAAAATATCTTCCTGTGCTCCTTCTACCAATAATTGGAAGAGAAGGTACAATAAGAACTACTGGTTAGTATAAACGCTAAGAACAAATTATAACAGTTATTTTCACCTAAGAATAAACAAAAAGGAAGAACAAACCATAATATGCTAAAATAACGCGATAATATCAAGGGTAAGGAATTAAAATACCATACAAAATCTTTGAAGCGCTTCAGATTCGCCTTCACGAGTCGAACGTGGTAGCAAAGTTGGGCACCATTCACACCGCTTGCTCACTTGCCCCACATTCTCACTTACCATACTCACTTGCTCGACATTCTTCACTTCTTTGCTGGCATTCAAACCATGCCGGAAGGAAACAAACATCTGTGTGCTGTAACATTCTCTTTTTTGAAACTCCGATGATATGGGAAGTATTTGTTTGTAAGGTGGTGCGCGCAACTTTTGCTACAGCATACTTCGTAGGCACTGAAGCTGATGAAGGCCACTAATATGATGCATGAAGACTTTCTTAAGGGTTCTGCCTTCAAACCCACCCTCGCATTGAAAAATTTGCATGGTACAAACGCCTGGTGCGATTGTATGCTTCTACTATGCAACATTATGCATGTGTGTCTGGGACTCTTCACAGGAGGTGACGACAATATTAAGATTTTATGCCGGGGTCACAAGCGATAGTGTGGGTTCATGATATATCACCAGACTGCCAAGCGGAATACCGGAGTTGTATTCGGGCCCAAACCACAGACCGATTTTCATTTTTATTTACGGAAATCAGCCTACCAATCGCCAAAGCAGCAAAGCAACACTGCAACAGTTGCCTAGTGCCAGTCATGGAGGATTGAGGTCGTATTTTTGCGTCGCTACAATAAAAACACTGTTCACCGTCGGTGTGGTAGTACCTTACATCGCTCCGGCTACCATGCATTTACCCGCACAAACTGTCCTTTGCCGTTTCAAAAAGGTCAATATCAAACTATTCGTGAGGTACCCAGAGGCATCTGCATGGAGCAATCCTACGAGAAACAACCCAATAACAGATCTGTGGAACGTGTATAGCTCGCAGACCATTCTAGAAATCGGGGGTGAGGAAGTGCACTGTGTAGTCATATGTGCAATCAATTATTACGTGTTTTCGTCGGAACAAATTCAATAGATGAGGTAGCTACTGCATACCACAATATGCCAAACAACTGCAGGTACAAAAACAAATTTACCCACAGCCGACACGCAAGCCTCGCGATAGCAATAGCCTCACTGATTCGTTCTATAGGACACATGGGCTGGCTATGAATAACAAATGGCGATAAAACACAATAAGTGGAAAACGCTGAAACCGAATGCTGCCTAACAAAAGTTACCTTATTAGGGGTGCGACAGACTGTCCCTTTCCAATTCACTTGGAAAGTTTTAGAACTATGCATGTTTTATTGTTATAGAAATATGGGAAGCTCAATGCCGGTTGGGAGAGGAAACAGAAGAGGTCAAGCTATAAACCAAGGCACACCATACACTTATATTGCCAGAGCCCCAAGCAATGATTGCACTAGATTAAAATAAAAAAAAAGATTGTCGTAGGGCGTTTTTCACTTAGGAGACCCATAACAGCGGAGTGCAAGGTCTCATCAGAAAGATTGACAATGAAATGAAGAAGGTAGAAAAATTCATGCCAATGGCGTGAAAGTAAGTCGATGCACAAATATTTAATACATTTGTTTCGAAAAGCTTTGATAGCGATCACTCTTTAGCGGCATCGTGTGTATACAGTTATAAAAGCCTTGTAGGATGTGGCCGCGCTACCTATTAAGGGTGGCTTCTTTGTGGTATGCTTCCGCATAAAAACAAACTAATCTGGTAGCGTAGGTCTCATAGTTCCCCTTCAGAGACCACATGCATATCATGCAAGACACTTGTTTCGGAATAGCCTATTGCGGCAGCCACGCGCAAGGTAGGCTCAATGCACTTGTCTCTAAACAGTACCTGCTGTGAATAAGTCTGTTCTTTTTTATTGCTCCAGACTAGAAGTTTCCTCCAAATATATTTTTTTCGAAGCTATTCAATGAAAAATTTAGCCTGGCTTCCGTCTGGCATTACGTAGAGCGCGGACAGCCAACATTACATTTGGGGCGTGCCAGTGTTGTCGTACCTCGCGCACAAAATTAGAGCGACTGATAGAAGCGACTTCATAACTTGCTGCCACAATGTGTAGTGAGGGTCCGACAGATGTCTAATGGCTTTGTGGCGTTTCATGACAGTGTTTGCATTAAAAGCGTATTGCATGACAGTTAATTTACTCAGTCCAGAAGCTGCTCTTGGTAAAGGTGTGAACTGCTACCCTGTATGCGCATGATATGCCCATTCGCTGCTCATGCCTTTATTACTTTGTACTTGCAACAAAACTCCTGCTCTACATGCTATGAGACCAGATAGGCAAAACGGCTTGATTGTAGCGAACAGTATGAAAGCCTAACTAAGAGTTAGCCAAAACTGTTAGGCTTAAGACAGTATTAGCTAATACTAACTCTAGTGAAGAGGAAGGCCCCCCCCCCTGCAGTGACATCGACACGCTGGCGGTTTCAGCCTTACAGCGGTTGAAACCTTATTATGATTCGCTCGCACTCTGTTTTACGTGAGTCGCCAGCATGACTCCTTTTCTGACGGGGACAAAATGTAGTGAAGAGGAATGCCTAATACGGCAGCGACATCGACACGTTGGCGCGAGGTGCGAGCGAAGGCTGCTGGCTGCAGCTGCGACGCTGCCCGTACACCTATCCAGCTCTTGCTGCTCCTGTAGCGACGCTGCTACGACTTCTGACCTTGCGTTTACAATATACCTTGGTGGAGAGTGCTGTGGTCTTCTCCAGTCCTGGAACTGCGTAGCCGAAAGCTGCCGTCCGTCATGCCTGACGACGCTGTCTTCACATTTCCATCAGCTTCGCCACGCAGAGGCTGTCCCGGTGCCAAGCGCTTGCGAAAACTCGACATCTTCAGTGGCACCGACTAGAAAGACGTTGAGGAGTGGCTGGAATCTTATGAACAAGCCAGCGCTTCAAACAAATGGGACGATCCCATGAAGCCTGGTACCATGATGTTTCATTTAACGAATTTTGCCAAGCTGCGGCACAGGAACCATGAGGCGGATATCCCCAGTTGAATTACCTTCAAAACCTGCATCGCAGGTGTTTTTGGACGCCTCGATGTGCGCAAACTTCGCACAGAAGAACGCCTACGAAGCAGGTCCCAACAAACTGGTGAGACATTCACTAGCTACATCGAGGGCATCCTCGACCTCTGCCAGCGTGTCGACCCGACGATGGCGGAAACTGACAATGTACGACATATCATGAAAGGAATTTCTGACGACGCCTTTCAAATGCTGCTATCGAAGAACCCTGTCACTATCTCTGAGCTCATCGAGTTGTGTCAGGGTTTCGATGAGCTCCGACGACACCGTATTTTCACGCGACACCCCAACGTCCCGGAGCCAGACCACCAGCTTTGACCTTCAGTCGCTACAATCGCAGATCAAGGAGTTGGTTCGAGCTGAGGTCACTCGTCAGCTATCGCTGCAATCAACAGCCGGCCAACCACCATCGCCTATCCAGCGAACGTTCGCCAGGACTTCCAGGAGCAAGTTTGCGCAGCTCTGCCATCTGCCTGGGAGACCTCACTGTTGCCGACACTTGTTGCCTGTGCCGTGGTAAATGCACCTCTAAGCTATGCTGAACTGACCGCTCGACCACTTGTTCACTCTTTTACGTCATCAGCCGTACCGCTGTGACCCACTTCTCGGTTCGCTCAGCCAAGGTCCATCCAGAGTAGTGGAAATCGGCGTACACTCTACAATCAGCCACTCTGCTTGGTCTCTGGCCTACCTGGCCACATAGCGCGATACTGCCGTCGGAGCGTCCCTGTATACAACCAGAGCTACCCCCAGAGCTTCGAACGTGCCCCTTGTGTGGCACCGCGCCCTTCGTTCACAGGCTCTCATCCCCCTGACCAGATGTCATCGCACGCCGACCACCACCCTCCTGTTAACCGCCGCTCACCATTGCCTCGACGCCGTTCACCATCGCTGATGCGTCGTCGTCCTTCATCGCCGAAGCGGAAAAAAATGATTGCCGCAGTTCCAGAAGCAGAAACTGCGTTGCCCGCGAAAATACCGAGGCCTCTTTCTTCGCCAACGAATGTTCTCGACGTATATGTGGACGGCGTCGCTGTACTCACTCTTGTCGACACTGGTGGCGCAGTTTCAGTGATCAGTCCCGAACTCTGCCACTTGCTCAAAAAAAAGTTATGACGCCACTAGCAAGTATATCACTTCGCACAGCTTGCGCAGAGCACGTCATGCCAGCCACTGCCTGTACTGCTCGCATCGCGATTGATGGCATCGTCATATGTTTTCGAATTGCTAGTGTTGGATTCCTGCTCCCATGACCTCACTTTCGATTGGCACTGCCTCTCCGCTAATAAGGCCGCCATCGATTGTCCTCGCGCTGAAGTGGCATTTGAAGTGTTTGGCGATGCTCTGTTATATGATGCTTTTGAAACCGGGGACAAACTATTTGTTGCTGAAGACGTCATCATACCGCTGTACTCTTTTGCCCTTACTATGGGGTCTTGCTACTCGCTCACAGAGTCGAGTGCCCTTTTCACGCTATTTGCCCTTTTCGTTCGTCGCAAGCGTTTGCCGCTACCTTATGCCCTTCTAGAACTTCATGGCGGCGTCAGCAGACTGCTCATCTTGAACCTCTTGTCATGTCCTGTAACACTACTTCGTGGTGAGTGCGTCGCGCGTGTTTACACTCTCGACGATTCTGCAATTATCGACACGCCAACTACTCCTTCCGCTGAACACGAAGTCGCCGGAGTGACCCGTGCCTCTTCACCGTAGACTACTAGACCTGACGTACTGAGCAGCTCCATCGCCGACACGTGAACCATTCCGCAACGTGCTCAGCTTCTACGACTGGTGGACAAGTTCCGTTCTTCCTTTGACTGCCAGCATACTCCCCTCGGCCGCACGTCAGCTGTTTCACCGCATCAACACGGGTACCAATGCACCGTTGCGTCAAAAACCCTATCGTGTGTCCGCCGCCGAGCGCCAGGTTATCAATGACCAAGAAACTGAGAAGCTCAAGCATGGTTAAAACTATCATCCAGCCATCGAATAGCCCCTCGGCATCTCCAGTCGTTCTCGTTAAGAAGACGGGTCAATTCGCTTCTGTGTTGACTACCGTCGTCTTAACAAAATAACTCGAAAGGACGTTTACCCCTTACTGAGAATCGATGATGCCATTGACTGCCCTCAAGGTGTAGAGTTCTCCTCCATTGACTTACGGAGTGGCTACTGGCAAGTCTCTCTGGCACCTGAAGATCAGACTAAGACGGCCTATGTCACAATTCTGTTTCATGCCTTTTGGTCTTTGCAACGCGCCCGCAGCATTGTAGTGAATGATGGACAATCCTTTGCGTGGCCTGAAGTGGAAAACATGCCCGTGCTACATGGATGACGTGGTCATATTTTCACTAGATTTTCCAACGCATCTCCGCAGGCTAGATGAAGTACTGCAGTGCTTAACTAATGCTGTCCTTCAGCTCAACCTGAAGAATAGCCGCTTTGGCGCAAGTAAGCTCACTATCCTCAGTCATGTTGTCTCTAAGGACGGTAATCTTTCTGACTCCACCAAGCTTCGGGAAGTTGCAGAGTTCCCTAAACCTGCATGTCTGAAAAATCTGTGCAGCTTTCTTGGCCTCTGCTTGTTTTTCCGCTTATTTATTCAGAATTTTCTGATGATCACTGCCCCCTTGACTAAACTTTTACGCAGTAACTTACGCAGTGACAAGTTTTACGCAGTGACAAGTTACGCCTGATCACCCACATGTGACGATGCTATCGAACATTTGCGCCGCCTGTTAACCTCGCCGCCAACCTTTCGTCACTTTGACCCATCTGCGCCGACTGAGGTACACACCGATGCCAGTGGTGTCAGACTCGGCGCCGTGATCGCGCTGCGCAAATCGGGATTCCAGGAGTACGTAGTTGCATACGCAAGCCGTGGCCTCACCAAAGCGGAGAACTATTCTGTGACAGAGATGAAGCGTCTGGCAATTATATGGGCTCTAGGTAAATTTAGACCGTACCTATATGGTCACCCCTTCGACGTAGTCAGCGATCACTATGCGCTTTGTTGGTTATCCACATTGAAAGACCCCTCCGCCCGTTTAGCTCGCTGAGCTTTGCGGTTGTAGGAGTTCGACATGCGTGTTGTCTACAGGTCTGGCCGACATCACAATGATGCCGACGCCATATCACGTTCACCTATGTCCTCCGGAAAGTTTGCATGTCTACCTGCCGTGAACGAAATGGTGGCGTTCCCAGAAAACTGCGGCATGGCGTCTGAGCAAGGTAAGGACGACTGGATCAGCGCTCTTCTGCGATTCCTTTCAGACCCATTGACTTCTTCATCTTCTTGAACGTTGCGCCGTCAAGCGGCTCACTTTGAGATCCACGATGGGCTACTTTATCACAGGAATTACAAGTACGATTGCAGAAACTGGTTACTCGTCATACCTCGTCATCTTCGCGCTGCAATACGTTCCGCTTTCCGCGCTGACCCTCAGTGCTCACATGCAGGCGTCTTCAAAACATACGCTCGGCTTTCCTACCGGGTTTATTGGCGAGGCGTGTACACCTTCGTGCGCAAATACATTCAGTCATGCCCGCAGTGCCAAAGACGCAAAGCTCTACCTCATCACGCCTCTAGTCCAATCCAGCCAACCGCTTGGCCAGCCAGGTCTTTTGATTGCATTGGAATTGATCTGTATAAGCTTCTTACTTCACGGCTTCCGGAAACCGTTGGATTGTTGTCGCTGTCGACTACTTGACGCGATAAACAGAAACAGCCGCTTTGCCGGCTGTCAAAGCACGCGACGCATGATCTTTCGTTCTGCGGAACTTCATTCTCCAACGCGGTGCACCGCGTGAACTTCTCAGCGACAGAAGACGTGTATTCCTCTCTGAAGTCTTCAACGCACTCCTTGTCGAGTGCCATATCATTCACCGGACTACCACCGCCAACCACCCTCAGTATAATAAATTGACAGAAAGATTCAATCATACCCTAGAGGGCATGATATCTAAGTACGTTGCCTCAGACCACTCTGATTGAGACCTCATTGTGCCTTTGTGTCGTACGCATATAACACTGCTCTACAGGCAACTACGGGCTTTTCGACAGTTTTCCTCTTATATGGCCGAAACCCTCCCATTATACACCATTCTACCCTACCACCCCGATTCCTCCGAGTCTACGCCTATCTCTCAAGCTACCCGCCGTGCCGAGGTAAGCCGTAAGCTCGCCTAGTCGTTTACAATCATCGACCAATGGAAACGAAAATCATGACGTGACAATAACCAGCCATACCCTAACCTCGTTCCGGACACTATTGTGTCGTTTGGGTTTCCAGTGTCCGTACAGGCCTTTCCTCGAAGCTTGTTTCAAAATTCCCGGGACCCTATCACGTTGTCTTGCAGACTTCACCTGTTAGCTACATCGTCGAACCCGTTACGCCATCCACAGACCAGCGCTTTCGGGGTCGTGAAACCGTTCACGTACATCGGTTGAAACCCTACTACGATCCGCTCGTACTTTGTTCACCGCGAGTTGCCAGGATGGCTCCGACGCGGGACGAAATGTAGTGAATGGGAATGCCCACTACTGCAGCGACATCGACACGTTGGCGCGAGGCGCAAGCTAAGGCTGCCTGGTTGCTGCTTTGGCGCTGCCCGTATGCTTGGCCTGCTCACGCTGCTTCTGTACCAATGCTGCTACCACTTTTGAATTTGCATTTACATTATATAACCAATATTGACGAACTGGAGCTTTCTCTCACTATCTTTGTCTGTCCTGCATAGTTGGTTTTTGCCTGTCTAAATATTAATTTAAAAGAGAATGTTTATATATAGGAGTGAAACATTTCACCATATGCTAAACTTGGAACCAGCCTTGTTTGTGGGCAGAGGTTTCACTTACCATGAGGGTTAATATAAAGAATTGTGGTCCAGTCGTGTTTTTTCTACAGTAAGAGAAATATTATAGGACTTCAAACCCCTAAGGAAAAAAATTAATTGTTAGAACGACAAACCATAAAAACGAGATCATAAAAACACAAAGAAATTACAAAACCTAATTATTAGGCAATTGTCGTTATTTTCAAACTAAATATGAAACAATTTAGTGTGGTGCACAATAAAGCATCATGTCTTTTTACTCTTTATGTCTGGACCCACACCACGGGATTGAATTATGGCTGCATTTTCAAAGAGGCAAAAATACTGTAAGACCCATGTACTCAGATTAGGGTGCA
The DNA here is from genome assembly GCA_013436015.1 of Rhipicephalus annulatus. Taxonomy (NCBI): domain Eukaryota; kingdom Metazoa; phylum Arthropoda; class Arachnida; order Ixodida; family Ixodidae; genus Rhipicephalus; species Rhipicephalus annulatus. The sequence continues at coordinate 153,286 of WOVY01009795.1, forward strand.
CGTTAAAAATGCCAAAGGGGTCAAAAATTTCCGGAGATTTACACTACGGCAACCGCTTATAGTCTTATGGTGGTTTTGGGATGTTAAACCCCACATATCAAATTACTCTTTATGATCAAGCCGAGTAAAGAACATCTTTTTCCCCTCTGAACAGTTTAAAGCAGAAACTAAGAAAGAACTTATTCATACGTCAACGCACCTAAGAAAATCTCGAAACCAACTTTTTGAATTTATCAAAATCATTTAATTTCTGCTTTTGAATCTCCGTCACGTTCTTGCAGTACATTTTACAGTGGTAAGAAAGCTCCAGCGACTCTTTTCTGGTTGAGTAAGCGGTTGTGCAATGTTTCATTCCTTTTTCAGGAGTGCTTGGAACTCCCTGCTGCACAGCGCAGGCACACCCTCTCGACAGAGCTCTGGAACTATGGCTGAACAAGTGAAGTTGCTTACGCTCCATTGAGAGTAAAGTCGCGCTTCTGAACGGTGCATATGTACTTTCTGCAGGAGTAAAGTTAGTTTATTTTGATTGGCACTAATACCTCACGGCATAGGGCAAATAAGGAGAAAGAGTTCAGTTCTCTGCAAAAAGACCAGGGATGGTCGATGCAGAGAAGAGTGCGTCCAGTGCGTTAAGTCAGGTGTAGCGAAAGCTACGCAAGTGCGGGTGGGAGCCCTGTGAAGACCCGGACGGATAGGTCCCCAGTAGGTGGTCGTGTGCTGTCTTTGTGGCCGGGGTCACGCTGAGGAGCACGCTGTTCCGGAAGGCTGTGCACAGAAGTAGCTGCACTCCAGGCTGGCCTGGAGTGCAGCTACTTCTTACATGTGTATAATCGTGCTCTTCTCACAAGTACTAACATTAAAAAGAATGAAATATCGGCGTCCTTTTTTGCAATATAACAGTAAACTTCCTGAGTCTGAAGATTACAATATGTATGCAGGATGTCAAAAGTACTGTGAACCGTGAAGTCTGAAAGAAGAAAAGGTGAGAGATAAGAAACATATAGCTTATATACAGAATGAATGATGATGAGTATGATTGAGGCGAAGCTTCGGAGGGTTTTATCAGTGAACCATGAATCCTCCGTCCGTCTCTGCCTGCCTGCCTGCCTGCCTGCCTGCCTGCCTGCCTGCCTGCCTGCCTGCCTGCCTGCCTGTCTGTCTGTCTGTCTGTCTGTCTGTCTGTCTGTCTGTCTGTCTGTCTGTCTGTCTGTCTGTCTGTCTGTCAGACAGAGGTCTGTCTGTCCTTCCGTCTGTCCGTCCGTCCGCACTTGATGTGTGAATCATAGAACTAAGAGGTCGCGTACCAAGAAAGACATGCATGTACGGGCCCATGGCTTAAGGAGCTTCACCCCTAACAACGGCAGTCATCTTCATGCATAAAAAATGTCTTTCACAGTAAGTGTGAACTACCAGAGATCTAGACGGCATAACTTGTAAAAATGCAGAGTTTATCGTCACACTCAGAGTTAGTATGAGGCAACCATTAGCGACTTGTTAGGTGTAGCGCAAATAATGTGGCTGGTGCAGAACGCTGAGCCAGTTTCCGACCCCCCAATTGACGTAGCCGACCGGTTCTACGAAGGTGAACGCGGAAGACCCGCGCACGGGAAAGAAAGGAGAGTCCTTCGTTCACAAGGTTCACGAGCGGAGCCGCCAAGGTCACCCTCGACAAGAAGGGGAAAGCTTACTTGGAAGCGTGTATGGCAAGAATCACATCAATGTGGTCATCTGAGTTTAAGTCATTGTTGGCATGCACGTGTGCCATTTCGAATGCCGAAGAGACGCGACCACTCTGCTGATCATGGTTGCGGCACGGAGACGAGCTTATCCTCCCCCGTTATACGTGATTACCGAGCCTTGTTATGATGGCGGGGTGCCTCGCTGTCTCATGCACACCTGAACAACGCACAGGGCAGGGCGGCGTACTCACCACACTTAAGGAGGCTTCTGCGAAGCGACGTTTAATGAGAAAGCTGATGGTGTTCGAGCGTGAGAACGGCTACCGACGGAGGTCGGTGATACACGGCCTGACATGGGAGACAATGTGGCACGTGCAGAACCTTTCTCCTTTCGTGTGGTATTTCGCAACGCGATTTCTGAGTGGCGTTGCAGTAATGAGACTCGTCTCTCGCGTCAGTTTTTTTAAATATCCTCCCTAAACTTTGTCCTCACTAGCGTAAAACGCTTCGAAACGGTTCAATGGGGTTTCTGCCTCACCTACAGCTTCAAGTCCACTAGCACCGACTAATAAAATGCTGCAAAAAGGCGATGGCATGACGGGTGAATTGCTTGCAAGTGAGTGCTTTGGCTGAGTGAGGGACACGCTATAGGGAACAAGAACGCCTTCGTATGCTCGCGGCTAGTGCTACAAACGTTTCATTTTACCTTCATAAAAAGATTTGCGCTTGTGAGAGCATGAGCACAGTACTGGGTTACCCTCCTACTATAGGGAGCACAGCACACACCTCGCTGTTTGTCTCCTGAAAGGATGACGCTTTCAAAACGTGTGTATCGAGTACCACTGTCTATATGTGCGTGCCGGTGCCATCTTTCCAAGGGATTCACCATGAGCTGTGCTAAGATATATGTTAGCAAATAGAGTAACACCAATCGGGGAACCCTTGAGCTTCACCTCTGAGAGTTGAAAGCGATAGCGGTATTCTGCTCCTAGGCCGTACTTCAAGCACTCAGTGTGTGAAATCTTTTCGAACATGCTATGCACATGGCCTTACGACTGCAGAAGCGTGTGTGCCCTTTTAATTATTGACTGGCTTCAAACTGTCAAGGCATTACGATAATCATGTGTTCTGACGCGCGGTGGCAATATGCGCTTTTACAACGCAATGTTACTGCAATATTTTATGTTGTACTTCGAATAATGTAAACAGGACGCGCGTGTTTGTAAAGCATAAAGGTGCCTTTTACTGCATTTCCAAGCAGAGGAAGTTTTTCTGATTGTATACACAACCGGGCTGGTACCCCGTCCTGGTGTATTGCTTAGCCTCGCCACTTTTTTGTGCAGCGCATGACGAATGAAAACTTTATACAGAATAGAAATTTAACCTTCTAGTTTCTTCCTAAGCACTACCTTTAGCTCATTGCCGCTATAGGACTGCAACAGTGCAAGTCTGTGTGCTATTGTGTACTATTTCCATAGGCATTGTGGCAAACAGCATTTTTGAAAAAAAATTGACAGATCCCACGTACACTGGGAATCGATGCCATGCGAAGCACGAATGAGCAAGGTTTATATGTCAGTTTAAATCGGAACAACATTACGAGGCGGAGGTAAATTATGCCGTACATAACTTCCATGTCTTAATTATTATGTTCACACGTGTCATTACCTTCATCATCTATCCACGCCACCTGATACCAAATTTGGTATATGTGGAGCTAGCGAAACGGCCACGAGCGTGCTATAAGCGTAGCATGTAGTCATGTTTCACATGGCACGCATATAACGATTATCATGTTCGGACGTGTCATTCAACTTCGCTGTTCGTTGACGTCATGCAACGCCAATTCGGTACATGTGAAGCTAGAGAAACGACCGCGAGTGCATCATGAGCATGGCATGTGGTCGTGTTGTTACATTACACGCATCTCATGATTATCATGTTTGCACGAGCCACATACCTTCGTCATTCATTCACGTCACATAATACTAAATTTGGTATATGAAGCTAGCTAAACGGCGGGGAGAGCATCATGAAGGGCCCAATAAAGTGCGACGTGACGTTGAAGAGCACACGCTGGGCGAAGCGACACTACGCCATCAAAACACAAACACTCTATAGTCTGACTCCACACGCGACCAGAGTCTGTCGGCGCAGCCCGGTGCAAACCGGTGCGAAATTCGACATACTGCATTTCGCACCAACCTCGTTACCGAGAATGCACCACGTCTGCGTAGCTTCCTGACAGAGGTACGCCGGGCGTGCTAAAACGCGCATGCGTCAAAGCGACGCCGTGCGACGCGTGCCGGCGAGTATATATCAGGCAGATCGGCGCCTGGCGTGGCGTTGCCAGGCGCCGATCAAACGCTGGAGCTCACGCGCACCGTGTCACGTCTAATTGTATTGGCGCCTTGAGTGGGGCATGTAGTCATGCTCTTACTTGACAGAATCTCATAGTTATTATGTTTGCACCACATACTTAAATGTGTCATCCATTCACGTGATGTAATACCTAATTTGGCATATATGATTCAAGCGAAACGGCCCTGAGCGCATCATGACTGTGGCATGTAGCCATTTTATTACATGGCACGCATGTCATGATTATCATCTATTCACATGTCATTTAGATATGTAGTTCGTTCGCGTCACGTAATACTGATTTTGGTACATGTGAAGCTAGCGAGATGGCCGCGAGCGCATCATGAGCATAGCATGTAGTCATGTTCTTACATGACACGCATCACATGATTATCATGCTCACACCAGTCACATCCCTTTGTCGTCCATTCACGTCCTTAATACCAAATTTGGTGTATGTGAAGCTTGCGAAACGCTTGCGAAGACATTATGAGTGTGGCTTGTAGTCATATTGTCACACATGACACGCATCTGATGATTATCATGTTTGCACCAGTCACATACCTTCGTCATCCATTCGTATCACGTAACGCCGAATTTGGTATATGTGAAGCTAGCAAAAGGGCTGCGAGCACATCATAATCGCGGCGTGCAGTCATGACTCATGACTTACATGACATGCATGTTATGGTTTCCACGTTAGGGTTTGTCGCTTGTGTTCGCCATGCAATCATGTCATGCTATACCAGTTTTCCAACGTGTCATGTGAACGTGACTTTTGCAAGCGCAGCAAAACTATGAAATGTAAATCGTGACATTCATGACACACATATCATGATTTTCATGTCACGACTAGTCGAATATGCTCGTCATACAGTCATGTTATACCATACTAAGTTTGGTATCACTACCATCATCCAAACGGCCAGGAGAGCTAAAAGTCGTAGGCGGATAGATAGATAGATAGATAGATAAATAGATAGATAGATAGATAGATAGAAAGATAGATAGATAGATAGATAGGATAGATAGATAGATAGATAGATAGATAGATAGATAGATAGATGCGCTCAAAGTCGCCGAAGTTCGCTAAGAAATGCGTCGCACTTAAAAAAGCAGAAACTTGGCTTGTGGTAGAACATGTGCTTGCCACGCAAACGACCCCGGTTGGATCTCCACTCCGACCAAGAAGTTTCTATTTTTTATTTTATTTGCATCATTCTGAAATTTTGGTCTACCAAAAGATGCTGAGTTTTCCCGTCCGCAAACATGATAATTTTTCACTCACAGCCAACAACGCCGATGCTGAAATTTCTTCGAAACGAGCTCATAGCACTCCACCCGGCGCGGTATATAGTCTACCAAACAAACGCTTATTTCACTTTTGGTGCAGCTTGCAATTTGTTTTGAATTAATTAACACTAACTTGCAACACCAAATAATAGTAACGCTGTTTGACTTCTGATTACTTTGACTTCAGGCCACGTTTTATTTAGAAATTATTCAAACTCTTACCTGGGATCCGTTTTATTATAAACATCGAGAGACCGCTCAACTTTTTCTGTGTTGTTAGTCCAATAGCGTGATCGCACACAGGGAGTTTTAGGTGGTAGAAGGCGTGCCGTGTCCGCAGGTAGAGATGCACGCAAAAGATAAATTTCACTGCGGTTTGTAATAAACTGAAACGTGGAAAAGGTAAGCATATGTAACTACAAATTGCTAGGTGCGTAAGTGGTGCTTAGGCACAGTTTTCTCGCCTATTTTTTTCGAGCTGTCACCCTAAATATGGAACGGCTTGCTTTACTAGTTACGGTGGGAGCGAGATATTGTAACAATTCCTTCGTTTTAGAGGCCCCGCCATGGTGGTTTAGAAACTAAGGCACCACTCGGCTGCTGACTCGAAACTGATGAGATCAAATCCCGGCCGTAGCAGCTGCAATTTCGATGTAGGCGAAATTGCTTGAGACCAGTGTGCTTAGCTTGAGGCTTGGGTTAAAGATCTCAAGGTGCTCAAAAGTTCCGGAGCCTTCCACTACGGCGGCTCTAATAATCATGTGGTGCTTTGGGGACGTTAAACCGCAACAATTATTATATTTCATTTTAGAGCATACTTTGTAGGTGCGCCCTGCATTGAGAGGCGTCACCGTTGTCGGTGTAACCAACAGAGGGAACGTAAGTTAGCCAAAGTTCACCCTGGGCACAAGTTCGAAGAAAAGTGAATTTGTCAACACACCGACTGTCAGCTTCATCATCGTTCTGAACAAGTGACAGTATCTACAAAGCGTAACGGAGACGACTACATTGTCCCAGCATGACCAGTTCTCGTTTAGACATGTTTTGTCATTTTGTTTTGTTCTTGTGTGGGCTGTCCTCTTCACCTATGACACGCTTCATGCACTGCCTTCTAGACTTAACAAGCATCACCACTTCAGTGTCTCAGCCGGGAATGAAGCAACTGGACTGGTTGAATCAGAACACATCTGAAAGGGACGTACGGGACACCGGTGTTTTAAGCTAGGTCATCACTGTCGCTTCTTGTCAAATAATATGCTCATACGTATGATCAATTTGAGTATACATTGAAACATATAATAATGTTAAAATAAAGAGAAATAATGATATCGGTATTTTCAGGGGTAGTTGAGTTAATGAAATGAACAGGTATTTAAATATTTTGTTACTGCATGAAAATAGTTTCGGGAAGATAGTTTTTCACCAGTTTGTAAAATAACATAGCACGCGTCGCGGCATGCCAAATTTTACAGAATGAGATGCTCTTTCTGAAATATATATGTTGTAGTACAAGAAAAATACATTGGAATCAATAAACTTGTGAAAAATTGGGAGACCAATAAGCTTCGCCTTCAAGAGTTGAACGCAATAGCTATATCCTTTACCGAATGCGTACAGAGTTCATAATGGCACGTGTCAGTTTAGCTTTCTCACAGAGCTGCATTCCGTGTAATGAGTAGCATGCTTTAAAATACTTGTAAATGTACGCGTTAAATCTTTTCGAACTTTCTATGCACCCACTACGTGACCTTACAGGAATAGGAGCAGCAGCGTATGTGACTTTTGTAGTGGGTGGCTGGCTTTAAACCATGAAATCATGATAATCACAAGTTATGACGCCCGAGCGCAACAAACGCATGTACCACGCATTTCAGAGGCGAAACTCTTTATTGCGGCATCCGTTCGTCCCCCGTAGTATGTAACGAGTATAACATTTTGACCTCCAAGGTGGTGCCGGTGAAAGACTTCTTCTGTGGGTTGTTGAACAATAAAAAATAGTGCTCAATGTACATGTCAATGGCTGGTAATTGGGAATGAGAGACAGGAGCATTCGGCTTTTAGATAACGCGCAGGCTGCGATCACCATTAGCAGCCATTGGCATGTACATTGAGCACTATCTGACAAGAAAGGGTTGATGCGTTATACTCGCTGGGTGTAACCTCCTTAGCTTTAGAAAGGTTTAGCGAGCGTTGAGCCGCAGTGCCATGAATACAATGAACTTGTATATACCGTGAAAGAGCTGGAGGTGGTTAAAAATGGGAAATAGATACGAAGCGCAAGCCGTAAGAAAGTAAAAGCCGAATTCTCCGCCTCTCATTTCCCATTAGCAGCCATTGGCATGTAGAGTGAGAACTATCTGACTGAAAAAGTTTGCTACGTCATACTCGCTGGGCGTAACCTCCTTGGTTTTCGAAAGGTTTTAGCGAGCGTTCGGCCCGCAGTGCCATGAATACAGTGAACTAGTATATATCATGAACTCGAGGTGGTTAAAGGTGGGAAGTGGACCCGAAGCGCAAGCCGTAAGAAAGTGTGCGTGTGCCACCTCTCGTTTAGTCCTTGGAATGTCCGCTGGATGGCGGTGCTTCTATATGGGGAATATATGATGAAAAGATGCGAGATGGTGGTACTTGGAGTGTTGAATAGATGGACGAACGGACACATAGACAGATGCATGGATAGACGTATGAACGGACGCAGGGGCGGCTGCATGGACGAACGCAGGGACGGACGCACGAACAGACGCATGCATGTACGGGCTGATGGACGCATGAACGGTCACACTGACGGACGCATGGACAGACGGAAGCAAGAACGATTGGACGGACAAATTCTTCGCCCCACTCTCCATCATTCACTCTGTGGATATGCTGCCACTTTTTTTTACTGCGATATTACTCGTTGGATAGTGAAAGATGCGTACTGAACGCGCTCGTTTGTAAAGCGTTCGTTACTTTCACTGCATTTACAAGCAGGTGATGTTATTTTCACTGCATTTTCAAGCAGACGCGTGGCTCTGTGGTAGAACACAGACTGCCACGCAAACGTTCGAACATCACTCTGTCCCCGAATATTTTATATGTTTTCTATTTGCATCTTTCTTGAATTTTCGTTCATGCACAAGATTATTATGTTTTCTTCAAAACCAACGATGCTGCCGCCGGTGCCGACACCGGAATATCTGCAGAACAATCTCCTAATTGCTATCACGTTAAAATCGTATGATTTTCGGTTGCGAGTTGGTAAACAGTGGAATAAAAGCGCTCTAAACGCAAGAATAGGCAGATCGAAGAAAATTTAGAATATACATTTTCAGAATAAATGACCGAGGAAGGTATCAATAATAACAAATGTTGCATAAATGTTCCTTTTCACACAGGCAAAAAATTGCAGCATATCCACGGAGTGAATTTCCACGGAGTGAGTCTGTCCATTTGTTCTTGCTTCCGTCTGTCGATGCATCCGTCTGTGTGACCATCCGTGCGTCCATCCGACCATCCGTGCGTGCGTCTGTTCTTGTGTCCGCACGTTCATTTGTGCGTCCGTCCCTGCGTTCGTCCATGCATCTGCCCCTGCGTCCTTCCATGTGTTCATCCGTCCATGAAGCCATCCATGCGTCTGTCCATGCATCTGTTTGTGTGTCCATTCGTTCATCTATTGAACACTCCAAGTACCACCATCTCGCATCTTTTCATCACATATTCCGCATATAGAAGCACTGCCATCCAGCGGACAATCCAAGGACTAAACGAGAGGTGGCACGCGCACACTTTCTTACGGCTTGCGCTTCCTGTCTACTTCCCACCTCTAACCGCCTGGAGTTCATGGTATTGCCAGCAGCACGTAGTGGGTCGACAGCAAGAGCGGCTCTAAATCTGGAGGAAAAGGAAGATCGTACGCTCCTTCTCTGCTCGAGAGCCAGCCACGACTGACGCATCGTCCTAGAGCTAGCTACCCGGTGGTTTAATAAATCCCCCAGTACTTGTGACTCATCGTGACAAACTGGTGGAAGTGCTGGGCAGTCTCACGGGTGCTGCATGCCCCCCCCCCCCAGGAAGCCGTGATATGAGTCCAGTGTCGGTCAATACTCCCGTGCATCGGACCAGCCACCGAATCAGGGGATTGCCTCCGGAAGTCAATGATACTGCTCCCACCACGTCGAAAAACATGACCAGCGCTTCGGTGCAAACGTCGTCAACCGGCACGGGAAGCACGACGTCAAACCGCTATACGTTGGAAAGCCCAGTGCACCGGCAACGTTCCATGGCACGGAGCACGAGGACGTAGAGGAATGGTTGGCGGACTTCGAGTGCGTAGCCACCTTGAGAGTCAGTGGGACGACGCGGGGAATCTGGGTCGTGTCTATTTATATTTCGAAGACGGGGCACGTACGTGGTATCAAAACTGGGAGGAGCAGCTGACGATGTGGCCAGAATGGCTCGTTCAACTCCTTTTTGGTGATCAGCACTGGCATAGGTCTGTGGATGTCTACGAGATAATCCGCGTCCATTTGCCAAACGAAACCGTGACCACGTACGTCAAAGACATGACGCGCCTCTTCCGACGGGCCGATTCAAGAATGATGGAGGGCAAGAAGTTGCGTCACTTGATGCGCGGTGTCAAGGACCAGCTTTTTGCCGGCCTCGTACGCAGCCCTCCGAAAATGGTCGCGGAGTTCTTGTCCGAGGCCATGACAATGGAAAAAATGCCGCAGCAGCAATCCAATCAATACGACAGGCAAGTCAGGGCATGTCTACTGCCGACATTTTCACCGCCACTAGAACTAGCAACGACTGTCTACGTGAACTCATCCGTGATATAGTACGTGACGATTTGCAAAAGGCTGGTATAACACCTCGTCCTACTGTTAGCTCTATTGCAACTGTAATCAAGGATAAACTGCACCAGGCCCTCCAAGATACCTTGCCCACTGCTACAGCTGCGCCAGCTCCTGCTGAATACCGCCGTGAGACATACTATGTGGAAGCCTTGAAACGCCCTGCTGCATCGCCAGCATTATTCGTCCATCCTGTTCCTCCTGTTTCATTCCAGTCAGCGCAGCACATACCGTACTACGAAGGCACGTACACGCCACCACCATTGCCCTTTGTTCCTTGCGCTTCTGTCGCCCATCATTCGGTGCAACCAGTTCAGTACATCGTTGATCGGCGCACGTCTCCTCGGAAGTCTGATGTTTGGCACACACCTGATCGCCGGCCTCTACTATGCTTTCACTGCGGAGAAGCTGATCACTTGTAGCGCCAGTGACCATATCGCCGTCTTGGGTTTCGCGGCTTCTCTGCGTGCTCGATGCCACCCCGTTACGGCCAGAGACCACGCGACATCAAAAAATACCTCTCCCAGCACCATGCACCACCTCCTGCCAGGCGCCAGTCACACTCGCCATCACAGAGGCGATTTTCATCAACGCCCCAGTGCTATTCTACCACAGAATCTCCCAGCCCCTGCCGGGAAAACTAGCCGAAGGGACCTCTGGGAGGCGGGGTCGCTAAACGTCGAAGCGTTGAAGACCTCCTATTGACGTAGAACCATACAGAAACCAGCCTGACATCGCATACTGCTGCAAAGGATGGCCGACTTTCACTCGACATAGCAGTGACAATTGATGGTTGTCAGTTAATGCGTTAGTGGACACCGGCGCTGACTATTTCATACTGAGCGGGAAACTGACAACGCAGCTGAAAAAAGTCATCACGCCGTGGCACAACTCGCAGATTCGGACAGCTGGTGGCCACGTCGTTAATCCACTGGGTGCCTGCACAACTAGAGTAAAGATTCAAGGGTATACATTCGTAGCAAGCTGCCTTGTTCTACGCGAATGCCCCCGTTACGTCATTCTGACAGTTGACTTTCTACAGGAAAATGAAGCTATCATTGATCTGCAAGAGTGCCGCGTCACATTCTCAGCCCAGTGAGCAATCAACGTGCAGGATGACGGAAGGCGTGACGACGTACTCTGTATTTCTGAACAGAGCGTGACGCTTCCTCCACGAGCAAGTGTTCTAGTCGACGTAAGATGCTGTGGTTTGGGTGATGGCGATGTGGTGGCCGAGACAAATTTAGAACACCTCCTGCAGCAAGGCATTTGTGTAGCTAGAAGTGTAATACACCTTCGTGATGGCCGATCTGGATTGCTCGTAAGCAACTTTAGCAACGAGCGTAGACATCTTTTCCGTGGCACTTCGATAGCGTTTGCCCACGAAGTAGCAAAGTCACCAACTGTCTCATGTCAAAACTAGTGGATACCGCCGACACGTCAGTGTGTAATATTGACATCAATCCTGATCTGCCCACCGATAACCAGACTGCGCAACGAGCGCTCTTGTTCGAGTTCAGGTCTTGCATCGCAAGTTGCACAAAGATCCGCCAGACGTCCATCACTCAACAGAGAGTCATCACGTACGAGGACGCACGCCCAATACACCAGAACCCCGACCCCGTGTCGGCTAAAGAACGCGAAGCGATACGTACGCAAGTCAGCGAGATGCTTGACGATGGCGTTATTGAATCATCTAACAGCCCGTGGTCATCTCCAGTCGTACTTGTTAAAAAGAGGGACGGGTTGCTACGCTTCTGCGTCGACTACTGAAAGCTTAACAATGTGGCCATAAAGGATGTGTATCCACTGCCACGTATCGCTGATTCGCTGGATAGACTTCGTCGTGCCCATTATTTCACTTTTCTCGATATCAAAAGCTGGTATTGGCAAATCGAGGTATATCAGCGAGACCGGGAGAAAACAGCCTTCGTGACTCCAGATGGCCTATACCGATTTCGAGTGCTCTTTTTTGGCTTGTGTTCAGCGCCAGCTACTTTCCAGCGAATGACGCACACTGTCCTCACAGGGCTCAAGTGGCAGACCTGTCTTGTCTACCTTGATGTTGTGGTGGTCTTCTCTACCACGATCGAGCAGCACCTTCACCGCCTGCGCAGCGTGCCTATTCGAATGGTGGACCTCACACTAAAGCCACAGAAGTGCCACTTCTGCTATAAAGAACTAAAATTTCTTGAACATGTAGTTAGCGCCGAAAGAATCCGGCCCGATCCGGACAAGCTTGCCGCTGTTGCCGAATCACCAGCTCCTGTCGATGCGAAGCCGTCCGGCGCTTTCTTGGTTTGTGCGCCTACTATCGCCGGTTCATTCATGGATTTTCACAATTAGCAGAACCTCTGACTCGTCTCACAAGGCACGACACGCCGTTTGTCTGGAAAAACGAGCAACAAGCAGCTTTTGATGAGCTGTGGCAACGCATGCAATCAGCACTCGTTCTCGCTGATTTCGACGACGATGCTGACACGGAGGTCCATACCGACGCTAGTAACATCGGGCTCAATGGAGTGCTCGTTCAGCATCGAGAGGACATCGAAAGAGTGATAGCCTACGCCAACCGCTCTCTATCCCGTGCCGTACGAATTGTTCCACTACGGAAAAAGAGTGCCTCGAAGTCGTGTGGGCCATAACCAAGTTTCGCCCGTACCTTTATGGTCGTCCCTTCAACATAGTGGCGGATCATCACGCGCTCTTGGTTGGCAAACCTGCGCTACCCTTTAGAAAGGCTAGCACGGTGGAGCTTGCGGCTGCAGGAATTTGATGTCACCATCGTCCATAAGTCCAGCCGTAAGCATGAAGACGCTGACAAACTGTCACGCACACCCCTTCATGCCGCCAGTCAGGAAGTAGAGGAAGACGAAGGCTTCCTGGGCGCCATTAGCTCATCAGACTTGAGCAAACGGCAGCGAGATGATGCAGAGATTCGTCCGATCATCGATCATTTTGAGGGCCAGGGCATAATCATTCCACGTCATTTATCCCGCTCGTTGACGTCGTTCTGCCTTCGAGGCAGTGTGCTCTACAAGAAGAACGCTCGTTCGAACAACCGGGCTTACCTCCTGGTGGTTCCTCGAGATATGTGAGACGACGACCTCTTCGCTCGCCATGACGAACCCACATCTGGTCATCTGGGCTACTCAAGGACACTTGCCAGAGTGAGCGAGAGGTACTATTGGCCAGGATTTTCAGCAAGCGTCAAGAAGTACGTCAAGAGCTGTCGGGAATGTCAGCGCCGAAAGCAACCCTCTGTAAAGCCAGCTGGTTTGCTTCAGCCTATCGAAGCACCTGGCAAGTCGTTTGACCAAAACGGCATGGACATTCTCGGGCCATTTCCTCTGTCTGCGGACAGCAACAAATGTGTGGTCGTCGCGACCCACTATTTCACACGCTACGCTGAGACGCAGGCGATCCCACGAGCCACGGCTTCTGAGGTAGCCCAATTTTTCAAGCGCCACATCGTGTTACGACACGGTGCCCCTTCCAGTATATTAATGGACAGAGGGACGGCATTCACGGCGCAGCTTACGGACAAAGTTTTCAAACTGAGCAACACCAGACACCGAAGGACAACTGCGTACCACCCGCAAACCAATGGACTTACCGAGCGACTGAATAAGACCCTCGCAGACATGATCTCAATGTACATCGACGTACAGCACAAAACATAGGGCCGGGTCTTACCTTACGTGACCTTCACGTATAATACCGCCGTGCAAGTGACCACGTGATTCACGCCTTTTCGGCTTCTCTACGGCCGCGAAGTGCAGACCATGCTAGACTCTGCTACCGTGTGAAGACGAAGACGACTTGGCAACTGATGCCGAAGAATTCGCAGGGCGTGCTGAGGAAGCCCAGCAGCTCTAGCGACTGCACATCGGCCAGCAACAGCAGGCAGACACACGACGCTATTACACCCGCCACAGAGAAGTGTTTTACAACCCCGGAGATCAAGTTTGGGTGTGGACGCCCGTCCGCCGCTGTTGCCTTAGTGAAAAGTTACTGAGCCGGTACTTTGGTCCATATAAAGTGTTACGCCGCGTCAGTGACGTGAACTACGAAGTGGTTCCGGACTCAACACCCCATGCACGGAACAGGACATTACTGAGGCCGGACGTCGTTCATGTGTTGAGCATGAAACCATTTATTGCGCGTTGTTCGTAACTTTTCCTTTGCCGTACAGCGCCCTGTGTGTTTTTTTGTTTATTTTTGTGAACTTGCTTTCTCGTTCATTGACGCTTCCTATATTGGCACGCTCTTCAATTTCTACTTTCACTTTATCCGAATTTCCAATCTTGTTTTTTCACGTGCCTTAGTAGTAGCATCGCGGTGCTGCTATGTACTTTTCTTTCCTCTTTTTGGGACTTGTTTTTTTTCTTTTCGGAAGGGGGGATAATGCCACCAGCACGTAGTGGGTCGACAGCTAGAGCGGCTCTCAATCTGGAGGAAAAGGAAGATTGCGTGCTTCTTCTCTGCTCGAGAGCCAGCCACGACTGACGAATCGTTCTAGAGCTAGCTACCCGGTGGTTTAATAAATCCCCCAGTACTTGTGACTCATCGTGACAGTATATACTAGTTCACTGTATTCATGGCACTTCGGCCCAACGCTCGCTGAACCTTTCTAAAACCAAGGAGGTTACGCCCAGCGAGTATAAGGTAGCACCCCTTTCTTGTCAGATAGTGCTCAATGTACATGCCAATGGCTGCTAATGGGGAATGAGAGACAGGAGAACTTGGCTTGTACTTAACGAGCACGCTGTGAATTTTTTGGTGTTCAATAACGCACAGGAGAAATCTCCCACCGGCACCACCTTGCAGGTCAAAACGTAAGACTGGTTACGCATGACGACTACGACTACGACTACTTCGAGGGACAAACAAGTGCTGCTTTGAGAAGCTTTGCCCTTAAATATTGGAACCGAGGTGGTACTTCATTGCTCCGGTCATGCGGTTAAATTGTTTCATTTTTCTCAAAGGCAATTGAACTGGTACACTTTTCGCAGTAAATTTTAGTTTTTTTTCGCAATAAGAACATGTGAATTGTGTCAATATAGATGAATGCCTATGATGTGAATGATCGCTCTATAAATGAGATGTCCAAAGAAGTTCCTTCGTCTAGCATCTGCTCTTCCCTTGAGCGACCTAGCTGTCTTCACTCCGCATAAATTGGCGTTTCAGTAATGTATAAAAGCATATTTCTTTGCATATTTGCACATCTCATTGAAAAATGAACAGTATCGCGCACTGTTCTAAAATATTTCGCGCTGCTTTGTATTTAGGGCCAAGATGTGCTCTGTTGGCCGCGAGGAAAAGCTCTGCAGCCGGTGCAACACACACCACGCCTCGTTGACGTGTGGACCTCGCCCATCACCAGGGTACACGATTGAGCACAAAGGTGAGCAGCTCCGCTTTTGGGATGCGAGAGACAACTTTAGGCTACAAACAAAACAAACGTATGAACTGTGGAAGATGTCTCATGCTCATGTAAAACATCGTCGCAATAAAAAATAAACCTGAGGTGCAGTCATCACCTAACTCTAAGCCCGTGCTCCCTATATTCAGGTTCTGTTGCAAGACAGTTTCAAGCGGCGTGTGTCATTTGCAGCGAAGGTGTGCACCCATGTGCGCGTGACGACGACGCCATTGGAACCTCTAGTGACACTAGATCTGGCCCTGTGTTTGATATAACGATGCAAGCGAAACTAAAGCTGCTGGAAACTGATTGAGAAGGCCGCCTCCACACTTTAAACATGCGGCCAACCTTCGGCAATATTGTTGTAGAATATTTGTTCCCATACTCCCAGCAACAGGTCTTTATTTTATGGCTGGCATACACTTCTGGCAATTATTACTGCTCAATACTGTCACATTGCGAAGGTGACACCTTAATTTGATGTTTGACTTTCAGAGGTTCTACTTTTGACTACAGAGCTTCACGAGGGGCACGTACTTTGTCAAGTTCAACAGCCAAGTGCATCTTCTCTACAACCCAAGCAAATTGGTTGAGGCAAAAGTGTGTTTAAGATCACTGTGTGCTAAAACTGGCAAATTCATATTGATTCTCATAGTTGGGTGACTCGACTCACTTTAAGAAGTTCTGGGTGCACTAGAAATGAACTCCACATGGCGAAATCGATGATCCAAAGCGCCGATCACCGTTGATCAATTTGAATAGGTGTGGTAGCAAAATAGTTAGGAAAAATAAATTAATAAAATCACCCCGCAAACCATTTCAGTCATGTCTTGTTCAGCCTAGTATGGCATACATGCAAGCTGAATTGTGCCGCTCTTTTTGAAGGAGCTAGCATCTGCTAGTATCGCCTGGCTCTCTAACACCACCTGAATGACTAGTTGACAAATAGACGCCATAGATAGATGGATGGATGGACTGATATGGCTGCACCCCTTAGATCAGGCGGTGGCTAGCGCTACCAAGCCATAATACTTAGGGGACCGAAAGCTAGATTATTTTTCCCCTTTAAATAATGACGTTGACGACTCTTACTTTGTAGTGAAGGGTTTAATTTTCACTCGAGCGTTGACTTTAGCCACCAATCCGATAACCTCCTTCTAGTTAATTCTACCCGCTTAAAGTCTATTTTGCCCTCCCTGTTCCTAAAACCCAGTGCTTTGAAAAGCTCTGCGCCATCATCCTGAACTATATGGTGGAGTCCTTTACAGAACATTATCAAGTGTTCAGCTGTTTCATCTTCCTCTCCACACGCACTGCATACGGTGTCTACCCCTTCGTATTTGGCCCGATATGTCTTGGTTCACAATACTTCCGTCCTGGCCTCAAACAGTAAAGAACTACCCCGAGTATTATCACAGATCCTTTCCTTGGCAATTTCCTGCTTAAAAATTTCATAGATCTCGAGTGCGGACTTCTTAATCATGCCGATTCTCTACATATTGGTCTCAGCTTCCTTCACCTCCTTCTTAATTGATAATTTCTTTTGGTTTGGTCCCCTGCTGTTTTCTAAGTTTTTACCGGTCGATTTTCTGGTCCACTTCCTCGATTTTGTATAGACATTCTTCGTGTAAGCTGAATACCTTCCCTGCCCAACGCTCCTCCCCCATTTTTCTTATTCGCTTCTCAAATTTTATCTTGCTGCTAGCTTCCCTGCCCTCAAATGATTGTCTATCCTATATCACCTTGTGCTCCCTGATTTGGTGTATTTCCGTGAGCTCCCAAGGCAAGCCTACCTATTCCACGTTGCTTAATTTCTAATTTTGCTTGAACTTCTGATCTCATTCACAAGACTGCATTGCCGAACGTCAGACCATGACTACTTTCCATATCCCTCTCACAACATCATACCTATTGTATTTCCACAGTGCCCTGTTTTTCATAACGGCTGCATTCCTGTTACCTGTCGTTACGTATATTTCGTGTTTATTTATATCTCGGTCCCATTGCTTATCAATACGCCCAGATATTTGTATTGAGCTGTTATGTCAAACGTGACTACTTGTATTTTATGCTCACTACCTTCATTATCATTATAAATCATGACTGCTGATTTTTTCTACAGAATCAGAAATCTAACCTATCTCCCTCATTAACGCAGATGTCCATCAATCTCTGCAAATCTTCCTTGTTGTCGGCCATTAGTACTATATCATCTGCGTACATCAATGCTGCTAGTGCCTGATAAATTTTTTCTT